>JAQIHN010000011.1:124421-232342 GCA_027917425.1 Gastrophryne carolinensis | reverse complement strand
CTGTATAGTAGGGTCAGTGGTCTGGGCACTGGAGATGGTTGCTGTATAGTAGGGTCAGTGGTCCGGGCACTGGAGATGGTTGCTGTATAGTAGGGTCAGTGGTCCGGGCACTGGAGATGGTTGCTGTATAGTAGGGTCAGTGGTCCGGGCACTGGAGATGGTTGCTGTATAGTAGGGTCAGTGGTCTGGGCACTGGGAGATGGTTGCTGTATAGTAGGGTCAGTGGTCCGGGCACTGGAGATGGTTGCTGTATAGTAGGGTCAGTGGTCCGGGCACTGGAGATGGTTGCTGTATAGTAGGGTCAGTGGTCCGGGCACTGGGGATGGTTGCTGTATAGTAGGGTCAGTGGTCCGGGCACTGGAGATGGTTGCTGTATAGTAGGGTCAGTGGTCCGGGCACTGGGGATGGTTGCTGTATAGTAGGGTCAGTGGTCCGGGCACTGGAGATGGTTGCTGTATAGTAGGGTCAGTGGTCCGGGCACTGGAGATGGTTGCTGTATAGTAGGGTCAGTGGTCCGGGCACTGGAGATGGTTGCTGTATAGTAGGGTCAGTGGTCCGGGCACTGGAGATGGTTGCTGTATAGTAGGGTCAGTGGTCTGGGCACTGGGGATGGTTGCTGTATAGTAGGGTCAGTGGTCCGGGCACTGGGGATGGTTGCTGTATAGTAGGGTCAGTGGTCCGGGCACTGGAGATGGTTGCTGTATAGTAGGGTCAGTGGTCCGGGCACTGGAGATGGTTGCTGTATAGTAGGGTCAGTGGTCCGGGCACTGGAGATGGTTGCTGTATAGTAGGGTCAGTGGTCCGGGCACTGGAGATGGTTGCTGTATAGTAGGGTCAGTGGTCCGGGCACTGGGGATGGTTGCTGTATAGTAGGGTCAGTGGTCCGGGCACTGGAGATGGTTGCTGTATAGTAGGGTCAGTGGTCCGGGCACTGGGGATGGTTGCTGTATAGTAGGGTCAGTGGTCCGGGCACTGGAGATGGTTGCTGTATAGTAGGGTCAGTGGTCTGAGCACTGGGGATGGTTGCTGTATAGTAGGGTCAGTGGTCCGGGCACTGGGGATGGTTGCTGTATAGTAGGGTCAGTGGTCTGGGCACTGGGGATGGTTGCTGTATAGTAGGGTCAGTGGTCTGAGCACTGGGGATGGTTGCTGTATAGTAGGGTCAGTGGTCTGAGCACTGGGGATGGTTGCTGTATAGTAGGGTCAGTGGTCTGGGCACTGGGGATGGTTGCTGTATAGTAGGGTCAGTGGTCCGGGCACTGGGGATGGTTGCCATGCAGTGGGGTGTTACATTGTATCATTAGCAGAGGATGATGGGAAATCGGGGTCACTGCAGGTCGCTCCTTTATGAGCTATAAATAGCCGATTGTTTACTTGTGTCTAATTAAGCGGAACTCTAAATTTATAGTCACATGACAGTGCTTTGTTACCTTCATTTCTTAAAGGGGACCTCCACCTTTACATGCACTGGGGTTGGTTGCCACGCAGGGGGGTCAGTGGTCCGGGCATTCGGGATAGTTGCCGCACAGCAGGGTCGTGGCCCGGTATTTCTCAGTGGGGCATCAGAATGCGCTCGCCCTCTTTACACCAGGGTGTGAGTCTGGGGTCAGCACTATTGGCGTATAAGAAGCGGCACAGACAGGAGCGGGGCCACAGACAGGAGCGGGGCCACAGACAGGAGCGGGGCCACAGACAGGAGCGGGGCCACAGACAGGAGCGGGGCCACAGGCAGGAGCGGGGCCGCAGGGGCCACAGGATGGAGTCGCAGGCTCTCCTGGGTCAGGCGCGGGACGCCCAGTTGTGGGGACGGGTTCGCTGCAGGTTGTTGCTCCTCTTCTGGATCGCCATGGCGGCCATGTTGGCGGTGGCGCTGGTCCTCATCCTTCGCGCATACAAGCCGGCATCCCGCGCTCCCTGGCACCAGCGCCGCGTCCTCTGCTCCATCAGCAACCGGCCAATCACCAACCAGACAGGTGAGATCTCAGGACTGAGATTGGCTGAAGCAACCTCTACCCCTGTTCAGGTGCTGGGAGGGGAAGCCACGCCCCTATTACACCTCTGCCAATCCGGTTACCCAACCATTAACTCCACTTATCATTATGGGATGCCCCCTCTTCTGCCCAATAAGGAGACGTCATTCACAGACACGACATGACAGGGATTATCTGTCCAATCACATTGCATGGAATGATTGACCCGCCTCCAGAGCCGCTACTCACCCGCCCCTGCGCTTCTCTCTTCCAGACCTCGGGCAAATGATGGGGACCCTCTCCTTGCTGGGCTGCGGAGGAGTCATCACCCGGCTGCCGGACGAGGGACTCAGCGCCTTGAACCTGGTGACTGAGGGTCAGCGATACGGTAAGTGGACTCACCTACCCCCCGCACTACTCACTGCATGACATCACCGGACTGCATGACATCATACTGTGTCTGTAAAGGGGCTGATCCTGTGCTATATAGCATGTATCTGGAGAGGGGAGGGGCTGATCCTGTGCTATATAACATATATCTGGAGAGGGGAGGAGCTGATCCTGTGCTATATAACATATATCTGGAGAGGGGAGGAGCTGATCCTGTGCTATATAACATATATCTGGAGAGGGGAGGGGCTGATCCTGTGCTATATAACATATATCTGGAGAGGGGAGGGGCTGATCCTGTGCTATATAACATATATCTGGAGAGGGGAGGAGCTGCCTGTGCTATATAACATATATCTGGAGAGGGGAGGAGCTGATCCTGTGCTATATAACATGTATCTGGAGAGGGGAGGGGCTGATCCTGTGCTATATAACATATATCTGGAGAGGGGAGGAGCTGATCCTGTGCTATATAACATATATCTGGAGAGGGGAGGAGCTGATCCTGTGCTATATAACATATATCTGGAGAGGGGAGGGGCTGATCCTGTGCTATATAACATATATCTGGAGAGGGGAGGGGCTGATCCTGTGCTATATAACATGTATCTGGAGAGGGGAGGAGCTGATCCTGTGTTATATAACATATATCTGGAGAGGGGAGGGGCTGATCCTGTGTTATATAACATATATCTGGAGAGGGGAGGGGCTGATCCTGTGCTATATAACATATATCTGGAGAGGGGAGGGGCTGATCCTGTGCTATATAACATATATCTGGAGAGGGGAGGAGCTGATCCTGTGCTATATAACATATATCTGGAGAGGGGAGGAGCTGATCCTGTGCTATATAACATATATCTGGAGAGGGGAGGAGCTGATCCTGTGCTATATAACATATATCTGGAGAGGGGAGGAGCTGATCCTGTGCTATATAACGTATATCTGGAGAGGGGAGGAGCTGATCCTGTGCTATATAACGTATATCTGGAGATGGGAGGAGCTGATCCTGTGCTATATAACATATATCTGGAGAGGGGAGGGGCTGATCCTGTGCTATATAACATATATCTGGAGAGGGGAGGAGCTGATCCTGTGCTATATAACGTATATCTGGAGAGGGGAGGAGCTGATCCTGTGCTATATAACATATATCTGGAGAGGGGAGGAGCTGATCCTGTGCTATATAACATATATCTGGAGAGGGGAGGGGCTGATCCTGTGCTATATAACATATATCTGGAGAGGGGAGGGGCTGATCCTGTGCTATATAACATATATCTGGAGAGGGGAGGGGCTGATCCTGTGCTATATAACATATATCTGGAGAGGGGAGGAGCTGCCTGTGCTATATAACATATATCTGGAGAGGGGAGGGGCTGATCCTGTGTTATATAACATATATCTGGAGAGGGGAGGAGCTGATCCTGTGCTATATAACATGTATCTGGAGAGGGGAGGGGCTGATCATGTGTTATATAACATATATCTGGAGAGGGGAGGAGCTGAGCCTGTGCTATATAACATATATCTATAGAGGGGAGGGGCTGATCCTGTGCTATATAACATATATCTGGAGAGGGGAGGGGCTGATCCTGTGCTATATAACATATATCTGGAGAGGGGAGGGGCTGATCCTGTGCTATATAACATATATCTGGAGAGGGGAGGGGCTGATCCTGTGCTATATAACATATATCTGGAGAGGGGAGGGGCTGATCCTGTGCTATATAACATATATCTGGAGAGGGGAGGAGCTGATCCTGTGCTATATAACATATATCTGGAGAGGGGAGGGGTGATCCTGTGCTATATAACATATATCTGGAGAGGGGAGTTGCTGATCCTGTGCTATATAACATATATCTGGAGAGGGGAGGGGCTGATCCTGTGCTATATAACATATATCTGGAGAGGGGAGGGGCTTATCCTGTGCTATATAACATATATCTAGAGAGGGGAATGGCTGATCCTGTGCTATATAACATATATCTGGAGAGGGGAGGGGCTGATCCTGTGCTATATAACATATATCTGGAGAGGGGAGGGGCTGATCCTGTGCTATATAACATATATCTGGAGAGGGGAGGAGCTGATCCTGTGCTATATAACATATATCTGGAGAGGGGAGGAGCTGATCCTGTGCTATATAACATATATCTGGAGAGGGGAGGAGCTGATCCTGTGCTATATAACATATATCTGGAGAGGGGAGGGGCTGATCCTGTGCTATATAACATATATCTGGAGAGGGGAGGGGCTGATCCTGTGCTATATAACATATATCTGGAGAGGGGAGGGGCTGGTCCTGTGCTATATAACATATTTCTGGAGAGGGGAGGGGCTGATCCTGTGCTATATAACATATATCTGGAGAGGGGAGGAGCTGATCCTGTGCTATATAACATATATCTGGAGAGGGGAGGAGCTGATCCTGTGTTATATAACATATATCTGGAGAGGGGAGGAGCTGATCCTGTGCTATATAACATATATCTGGAGAGGGGAGGGGCTGATCCTGTTCTATATAACATATATCTGGAGAGGGGAGGGGCTTATCCTGTGCTATATAACATATATCTGGAGAGGGGAATGGCTGATCCTGTGCTATATAACATATATCTGGAGAGGGGAGGGGCTGATCCTGTGCTATATAACATATATCTGGAGAGGGGAGGAGCTGATCCTGTGCTATATAACATATATCTGGAGAGGAGAGGAGCTGATCCTGTGCTATATAACATATATCTGGAGAGGGGAGGGGCTGATCCTGTGCTATATAACATATCTGGAGAGGGGAGGAGCTGATCCTGTGCTATATAACATATATCTGGAGAGGGGAGGGGCTGATCCTGTGCTATATAACATATATCTGGAGAGGGGAGGGGCTGATCCTGTGCTATATAACATATATCTGGAGAGGGGAGGAGCTGATCCTATGCTATATAACATATATCTGGAGAGGGGAGGGGCTGATCCTGTGCTATATAACATATATCTGGAGAGGGGAGGAGCTGATCCTGTGCTATATAACATATATCTGGAGAGGGGAGGGGCTGATCCTGTGCTATATAACATATATCTGGAGAGGGGAGGAGCTGATCCTGTGCTATATAACATATATCTGGAGAGGGGAGGGGCTGATCCTGTGCTATATAACATATATCTGGAGAGGGGAGGGGCTGATCCTGTGCTATATAACATATATCTGGAGAGGGGAGGAGCTGATCCTGTGCTATATAACATATATCTGGAGAGGGGAGGGGCTGATCCTGTGCTATATAACATATATCTGGAGAGGGGAGGAGCTGATCCTATGCTATATAACATATATCTGGAGAGGGGAGGGGCTGATCCTGTGCTATATAACATATATCTGGAGAGGGGAGGAGCTGATCCTGTGCTATATAACATATATCTGGAGAGGGGAGGGGCTGATCCTGTGCTATATAACATATATCTGGAGAGGGGAGGAGCTGATCCTGTGCTATATAACATATATCTGGAGAGGGGAGGGGCTGATCCTGTGCTATATAACATATATCTGGAGAGGGGAGGAGCTGATCCTGTGCTATATAACATATATCTGGAGAGGGGAGGGGCTGATCCTGTGCTATATAACATATATCTGGAGAGGGGAGGAGCTGATCCTGTGCTATATAACATATATCTGGAGAGGGGAGGGGCTGATCCTGTGCTATATAACATATATCTGGAGAGGGGAGGAGCTGATCCTGTGCTATATATCTGGAGAGGGGAGGAGCTGATCCTGTGCTATATAACATATATCTGGAGAGGGGAGGAGCTGATCCTGTGCTATATAACATATATCTGGAGAGGGGAGGGGCTGATCCTGTGCTATATAACATATATCTGGAGAGGGGAGGAGCTGATCCTGTGCTATATAACATATATCTGGAGAGGGGAGGGGCTGATCCTGTGCTATATAACATATATCTGGAGAGGGGAGGGGCTGATCCTGTGCTATATAACATATATCTGGAGAGGGGAGGAACTGATCCTGTGCTATATATCTGGAGAGGGGAGGAGCTGATCCTGTGCTATATAACATATATCTGGAGAGGGGAGGGGCTGATCCTGTGCTATATAACATATATCTGGAGAGGGGAGGGGCTGATCCTGTGCTATATAACATATATCTGGAGAGGGGAGGGGCTGATCATGTGCTATATAACATATATCTGGAGAGGGGAGGGGCTGATCCTGTGCTATATAACATATATCTGGAGAGGGGAGGAGCTGATCCTGTGCTATATAACATATATCTGGAGAGGGGAGGGGCTGATCCTGTGCTATATAACATATATCTGGAGAGGGGAGGAGCTGATCCTGTGCTATATAACATATATCTGGAGAGGGGAGGGGCTGATCCTGTGCTATATAACATATATCTGGAGAGGGGAGGGGCTGATCCTGTGCTATATAACATATAGCTGGAGAGGGGAGGAGC
Source organism: Gastrophryne carolinensis (assembly GCA_027917425.1). Taxonomy (NCBI): domain Eukaryota; kingdom Metazoa; phylum Chordata; class Amphibia; order Anura; family Microhylidae; genus Gastrophryne; species Gastrophryne carolinensis. The sequence goes on along the minus strand of JAQIHN010000011.1, from coordinate 225,511 downwards.
TGATCCTATGCTATATAACATATATCTGGAGAGGGGAGGGGCTGATCCTGTGCTATATAACATATATCTGGAGAGGGGAGGAGCTGATCCTGTGCTATATAACATATATCTGGAGAGGGGAGGGGCTGATCCTGTGCTATATAACATATATCTGGAGAGGGGAGGGGCTGATCCTGTGCTATATAACATATATCTGGAGAGGGGAGGAGCTGATCCTGTGCTATATAACATATATCTGGAGAGGGGAGGAGCTGATCCTGTGCTATATAACATATATCTGGAGAGGGGAGGGGCTGATCCTGTGCTATATAACATATATCTGGAGAGGGGAGGAGCTGATCCTGTGCTATATAACATATATCTGGAGAGGGGAGGGGCTGATCCTGTGCTATATAACATATATCTGGAGAGGGGAGGAGCTGATCCTGTGCTATATAACATATATCTGGAGAGGGGAGGGGCTGATCCTGTGCTATATAACATATATCTGGAGAGGGGAGGAGCTGATCCTGTGCTATATATCTGGAGAGGGGAGGAGCTGATCCTGTGCTATATAACATATATCTGGAGAGGGGAGGGGCTGATCCTGTGCTATATAACATATATCTGCAGAGGGGAGGAGCTGGTCCTGTGCTATATAACATATATCTGGAGAGGGGAGGGGCTGATCCTGTGCTATATAACATATATCTGGAGAGGGGAGGAGCTGATCCTGTGCTATATATCTGGAGAGGGGAGGAGCTGATCCTGTGCTATATATCTGGAGAGGGGAGGAACTGATCCTGTGCTATATATCTGGAGAGGGGAGGAGCTGATCCTGTGCTATATAACATATATCTGGAGAGGGGAGGGGCTGATCCTGTGCTATATAACATATATCTGAAGAGGGGAGGGGCTGATCCTGTGCCATATAACATATATCTGGAGAGGGGAGGGGCTGATCCTGTGCTATATATCTGGAGAGGGGAGGAGCTGATCCTGTGCTATATATCTGGAGAGGGGAGGAACTGATCCTGTGCTATATAACATATATCTGGAGAGGGGAGGGGCTGATCCTGTGCTATATAACATATATCTGGAGAGGGGAGGGGCTGATCCTGTGCTATATAACATATATCTGGAGAGGGGAGGAGCTGATCCTGTGCTATATAACATATATCTGTAGAGGGGAGGAGCTGATCCTGTGCTATATAACATATATCTGGAGAGGGGAGGGGCTGATCCTGTGCTATATAACATATATCTGGAGAGGGGAGGAGCTGATCCTGTGTTATATAACATATATCTGGAGAGGGGAGGGGCTGATCCTGTGCTATATAACATATATCTGCAGAGGGGAGGAGCCGATCCTGTGCTATATAACATATATCTGGAGAGGGGAGGGGCTGATCCTGTGCTATATAACATATATCTGGAGAGGGGAGGGGCTTATCCTGTGCTATATAACATATATCTGGAGAGGGGAGGAGCTGATCCTGTGCTATATAACATATATCTGGAGAGGGGAGGAGCTGATCCTGTGCTATATAACATATATCTGGAGAGGGGAGGAGCTGATCCTGTGCTATATAACATATATCTGGAGAGGGGAGGAGCTGATCCTGTGCTATATAACATGTATCTGGAGAGGGGCTGATCCTGTGCTATATAACATATATCTGGAGAGGGGAGGAACTGATCCTGTGCTATATAACATATATCTGGAGAGGGGAGGGGCTGATTCTGTGCTATATAACATATATCTGGAGAGGGGAGGGGCTGATCCTGTGCTATATAACATATATCTGGAGAGGGGAGGGGCTGATCCTGTGCTATATAACATATATCTGGAGAGGGGAGGGGCTGATCCTGTGCTATATAACATATATCTGGAGAGGGGAGGGGCTGATCCTGTGCTATATAACATATATCTGGAGAGGGGAGGGGCTGATCCTGTGCTATATAACATATATCTGGAGAGGGGAGGGGCTGATCCTGTGCTATATAACATATATCTGGAGAGGGGAGGGGCTGATCCTGTGCTATATAACATATATCTGGAGAGGGGAGGAGCTGATCCTGTGCTATATAACATATATCTGGAGAGGGGAGGAGCTGATCCTGTGCTATATAACATATATCTGGAGAGGGGAGGGGCTGATCCTGTGCTATATAACATATATCTGGAGAGGGGAGGAGCTGATACTGTGCTATATAACATATATCTGGAGAGGGGAGGGGCTGATCCTGTGCTATATAACATATATCTGGAGAGGGGAGGGGCTGATCCTGTGCTATATAACATATATCTGGAGAGGGGAGGGGCTGATCCTGTGCTATATAACATATATCTGGAGAGGGGAGGGGCTGATCCTGTGCTATATAACCTATATTCTCTTTCCCCTCCACCCAGGTCTTCGTGTTGTGCTGGATATCGTGGTGTTGGAGGACAGGAACGGCAGTCGGCTGCAGGTAGAGGGGGCGGGCCCTCGGGGGAGGCGGGCCCTCGGTGTACAGCCTACGCAGGGTCCCCACTTTTCATTGGCTGTCATTGCAGGAGGAGGCGTGTCACTGGATTCGGGGCGGAGTCTCTGGATTTCACCTCTCGGGGCGGAGCAGAGACTCGGTGATGATGGTAAGAGCAGGTGAAGCCGCTCTAATTCCTCAGGGGTGGGTCTGTATTTAAAAGGGGGCGGAGTCAGATGTGGATTTGGTCATGTGATCAGCGGCTCCTCCTTCTTTTCCAGGTGTCGGATCTTCTCTCCGAGGAGCTGGAAGGTGCAGAGGACAGGTGAGCATCCCACAGCGCATGCGCACTGACGCAGCCGTCACCATGGTAACACGTCCCGCCCCCTAGGATCATCCTACTCCCTGATTGGCTGTGTGAGGAGAACGTCAGCAACAAGTCCCGCCTCCTGCGCACCTGCCTCCTGTCTGAGTGGAAGCCGCTGGAGGTCATGGAGGGGCGGGACCACACACGGACGGCGTGGAAGGTGATTGGTCATGCTGGGCTGGGGGGAGGGGCCTCCAGGGGCCACAAGTAACGCCCCCTCTGTCTTTCCTTTGCAGGCCCCGCCCAGCGACTTGCTGCAGTTCATGGCGGCAGCTCTGCCCGGGACAGTGATCCTGACCCTCAGCCAGGTGGGTGACCCGGGCCCCTGAGGGCCACTCATTGGGGCCCCTCACACAGCATCTCTCCTGATTGGTCCTTTAGCTGAGCCCTGATTGGCTGTTACACAAGGAGTCACATGTCACATTTTATCTTTGCAGACCCAACTGTTGCCTTTCTGGCTCCGCCCACTGCTCCTCCTCCGCTTCCAGAGCCCCGCCCTCTACGCTGGTTGGCTTCAGCCTCTGCCTGATAACTCCACCTATGGCGTCCTGTGTCACTGGGGATGCTCCGCCCTCCTGGTCACCATCAATCCGTCCAATGAAACGGCGAGTTTCCCTCTGCATCTCCCTCACTACACTGCCGCAGCGAGACTCCTCCTCTCCAGCCAGCGGAGGCGTAACCAAGGCCAGACCATGCGAGGGGGCGTGTCCCTGGAGCCCGGGGAGGCCCAACTGCTGCGGCTGATGCCGGATGAGCTGTGACCCCGCCTCCAAGGAGTTATCCTGTTATTGAACTCTGCATTTCCTGCTTCTGGTCTGTGACCCCGCCCCCAAGGAACCATCCTGTTATTGAACTCTGCATCTTCTGGTCTGTGACTCCGCCCCTGCAGAGACATTCCGAATATGAACATTGCACCCCTTGCTTCTGGCCTATGACCCCGCCCCCAAAGAGACATCCTGTCTATGAACATTGAACCCCTTGCTTCTGCCTGTGTCCCCGGCCCCGCAGAGACATCCTGTATATGAACATTGCACCCCTTGCTTCTGGCCTGTGACCCCGCCCCCGCAGAGACATCCTGTATATGAACATTGCACCCGATGCTTCTGGCCTGTGACTCCGCCCCCAAAGAGACATGCTGTCTATGAACATTGCACCCGATGCTTCTGGTCTGTGACTCCGCCCCTGCAGAGACTTGCTGTCTATGAACATTGCACCCGATGCTTCTGGTCTGTGACTCCGCCCCCAAAGAGACATGCTGTCTATGAACATTGCACCCGATGCTTCTGGTCTGTGACTCCGCCCCCTGCAGAGACATCCTGTATATGAACATTGCACCCCTTGCGTCTGGCCTGTGACCCCGCCCCCAAAGAGACTTGCTGTCTATGAACATTGCACCCCTTGCTTCTGTCCTGTGACCCCGCCCCCAAAGAGACATGCTGTATATGAACATTGCACCCCTTGCTTCTGGCCTGTGACCCCGCCCCCAAAGAGACTTGCTGTCTATGAACATTGCACCCGATGCTTCTGGCCTGTGACTCCGCCCCCAAAGAGACATGCTGTCTATGAACATTGCACCCGATGCTTCTGGCCTGTGACTCCGCCCCCAAAGAGACATGCTGTCTATGAACATTGCACCCGATGCTTCTGGCCTGTGACCCCGCCCCCGCAGAGACATCCTGTATATGAACATTGCACCCCTTGCTTCTGGCCTGTGACCCCGCCCCCCAAAGAGACATGCTGTCTATGAACATTGCACCCGATGCTTCTGGTCTGTGACCCCGCCCACAAAGAGACATGCTGTCTATGAACATTGCACCCGATGCTTCTGGCCTGTGACCCCGCCCCCAAAGAGACTTGCTGTCTATGAACATTGCACCCCTTGCTTCTGGTCTGTGACTCCGCCCCCGCAGAGACATGCTGTCTATGAACATTGCGCCCCTTGCTTCAGGTCTATGACCCCGCCCCCGAGAAGCCATCCTGCTTCTGATCTGTCACACTCTGCCTAGGGACAAGCCAACTATGCCCTGGTCCTCCTTACAATGGGCCCCGGAGACACATCTGATATCAAGAGCAGATTGCTAAGCGATTGGCCAATCGGATTGCACTGTGTGACGAGACCCAAGATATCCCTTAATAAAGCATTTTCCATAAAAGGTCTCTTTTCTCCTTCGCTGTCATGTTCTCGCAGGTGCGTTCAGGGCCCCTCTGCCCTGCGGGGGGGGGGGGGGGGGGTAAACGGCAGGATTCAGGAAACAGCCAATCAGGATCAGCCACGCCCCCTTATGCTGTCCAGGAGGCCTCACTAGTAACTGCTGCTGTGTCCAACATCACCACCAGGGGTCACTATGCTCCTACTGCATGATGCCCTACATCACCCTGGCCACACCCCCAGCCAGACCAGGCCACACCCCCAGCATAACCCCTGCACTGTCACACCAAGCCACACCCCCAGCATTAACCCCTGCACTGCCACACCAAGCCACACCCCCAGCATTAACCCCTGCACTGCCACACCAAGCCACACCCCCAGCATTAACCCCTGCACTGCCACACCAAGCCACACCCCCAGCATTAACCCCTGCACTGCCACACCAAGCCACACCCCCAGCATTAACCCCTGCACTGTCACACCAAGCCACACCCCCAGCATTAACCTCTGCACTGCCACACCCCCAGCATTAACCCCTGCACTGCCACACCCCCAGCAATAACCCCTGCACTGCCACACCAAGCCACACCCCCAGCATTAACCCCTGCACTGCCACACCCCCAGCATTAACCCCTGCACTGCCACACCCCCAGCAATAACCCCTGCACTGCCACACCAAGCCACACCCCCAGCATTAACCCCTGCACTGCCACACCCCCAGCATTAACCTGCTTTAATTCACGGGTGTTGAAGTCTGCTTTAATACACTGGGGGTGTAAGGGTAGTTGTCATTTAAGAGGAACAAAGCCTAGGGGAGGGGGGTTGGGTTAAGGTCTGCATAAATTTACAGCGGTTTACTAAGAGCTCTCGTTCGGGGGGGGGTCTGAGGGGGGCAGAGTTAAGGTCTGCTTTAATTTAAAGGTGTTGATCTTTAAGGGGACCAAAACCCAGAGCGAGGGGACTGAGTTACTTAGGAGTGGGGACTGGGTTTAGGTCTGCTTGAATTGACAGTAGTTTAATAACAGTTCCTCCTTAAGGGGCCCAAAACCCGAGGGAGGGGCTGGGTTAAGGTCTGCTTTAATGTAAAGCTTTAATGACAGTTGATCTTTATGGGGACTAAAAAAAAGGTTTTAATTCTGCTTTAATTTTAGGGTTTAATGATAGTCGTCCATTGAGAGGGGAAGGTTCTGGGTTTAGGTCTGCTTGAATTTGCCAGGGTTTAATAATACTTCTCATCTAAAGCTTGAAGCAGGGGCTGGGTTAAGGTCTGCTTTAATGTAAAGTTGTTTAATGTCAGTTGATCCTTAAAGGGACTGAACAGATGAGTTTAATCTGCTTTAATTTAAAATGGTTTAATGATAGTCGTCCTTTAGGAGGGTCAAATCCTCGGCGGGGTCTGGGTTTAGGTCCGCTTTAATCTCCAGGTGTTTCATCACATCTTCTTTCACAAGGAGGAAGTTTCGCGGAGCTCCGCCCCCTTTATACAGCGCCACGGAATATGTCGGCGCCACATAAAGAAACAATAGTAAATGGCAGGCGGCAGAGTTCCCCTTTATCCGCACAGACCCCGCCCCCCCGCATTAACCCCTGAGGCGCCAGAGCCCCGCCCCCTAATCATTAAACACCCTGGAATCCCCCCCAGGGGGAGGAGGAAGAGGGGAGGGGCGGTGACGTCACCGGGGAAGGAGGCGGATCCCGCCCCCTAATCATTAAACCCCCTGGAATCCCCCCCAGGGGGTGGGGGGGAGGGTTCGCCGACGTCACCGGGGAAGAGGCAGCTGCGGCCCCGCCCCCTGCATTAACCCCTGAGGCTCAAGAGCCCCGCCCTCCCCTCACAAGGGGGCGGGGCGATGACGTCACCGGGGAAGGAGGCGGATCCCGCCCCAGAGAGGAAGTGACAGCCGCCGCCCCGGCTCCAGCGACATCTCCGCCAACTCCCGGGACCCCGAACACCCGAAAAAGCGCCCGAACACCCGGAAAACACCCGCCACCATGAGGTGAGGACCGGGCAGCTGCGGGGGAGGTTTCTGATTGGATGAGGCTGGAGGGGAAGGAGGTGGGGGGGCTGGTGCTCAGCAACAACAGCGCGACCCCCAATGTACGATCCCATCACCCCTAACTGACCAATCAGATCGCTCAAAGCCCCTAACTGACCAATCAGATCGCTCCAAGCCCCTAACTGACCAATCAGATCGCTCCAAACCCCCTAACTGACCAATCAGATTGCTCCAACCCCTAACTGACCAGTCAGATTGCTCCAAGCCCCTAACTGACCAATCAGATCGCTCCAACCCCCCTAACTGACCAATCAGATCGCTCCAAACCCCCTAACTGACCAATCAGTTTGCTCCGTGTGGGTCCAGGAGCTCGCACTCCCCCGTGGGTGTCCGCACAGCGCCCATCACCTTATATGGACAAAAGTGATCGGACGCCGTCCAGCACCTATGGGTGCCCCCCTGTATCCAGACCCCACCCGGCACCCAGAGGTGCCCCCCTGTATCCAGACCCCACCCGGCACCCAGAGGTGCCCCCCTGTATCCAGACCCCACCCAGCACCCAGAGGTGCCCCCCTGTATCCAGACCCCACCCAGAGGTGCCCCCCTGTATCCAGACCCCACCCAGAGGTGCCCCCTGTATCCAGACCCCACCCGGCACCCAGAGGTGCCCCCTGTATCCAGACCCCACCCGGCACCCAGAGGTGCCCCCCTGTATCCAGACCCCACCCAGCACCCAGAGGTGCCCCCTGTATCCAGACCCCACCCAGCACCCAGAGGTGCCACCCTGTATCCAGACCCCACCCAGCACCCAGAGGTGCCCCCCTGTATCCAGACCCCACCCAGCACCCAGAGGTGCCCCCCTGTATCCAGACCCCACCCGGCACCCAGAGGTGCCCCCCTGTATCCAGACCCCACCCGGCACCCAGAGGTGCCCCCTGTATCCAGACCCCACCCGGCACCCAGAGGTGCCCCCCTGTATCCAGACCCCACCCAGAGGTGCCCCCCTGTATCCAGACCCCGCTCGGCACCCAGAGGTGCCCCCTGTATCCAGACCCCACCCGGCACCCAGAGGTGCCCCCCTGTATCCAGTCCCCACCCAGCACCCAGAGGTGCCCCCCTGTATCCAGACCCCACCCGGCACCCAGAGGTGCCCCCTGTATCCAGACCCCACCCAGCACCCAGAGGTGCCCCCCTGTATCCAGACCCCACCCGGCACCCAGAGGTGCCCCCCTGTATCCAGACCCCACCCGGCACCCAGAGGTGCCCCCCTGTATCCAGTCCCCACCCAGCACCCAGAGGTGCCCCCCTGTATCCAGACCCCACCCAGCACCCAGAGGTGCCCCCCTGTATCCAGTCCCCACCCAGCACCCAGAGGTGCCCCCTGTATCCAGTCCCCACCCGGCACCCAGAGGTGCCCCCCTGTATCCAGACCCCACCCGGCACCCAGAGGTGCCCCCTGTATCCAGTCCCCACCCGGCACCCAGAGGTGCCCCCCTGTATCCAGACCCCACCCGGCACCCAGAGGTGCCCCCCTGTATCCAGACCCCACCCGGCACCCAGAGGTGCCCCCTGTATCCAGTCCCCACCCGGCACCCAGAGGTGCCCCCCTGTATCCAGACCCCACCCAGCACCCAGAGGTGCCCCCCTGTATCCAGTCCCCACCCGGCACCCAGAGGTGCCCCCTGTATCCAGTCCCCACCCGGCACCCAGAGGTGCCCCCCTGTATCCAGACCCCACCCGGCACCCAGAGGTGCCCCCCTGTATCCAGACCCCACCCGGCACCCAGAGGTGCCCCCCTGTATCCAGACCCCACCCGGCACCCAGAGGTGCCCCCCTGTATCCAGACCCCACCCGGCACCCAGAGGTGCCCCCCTGTATCCAGTCCCCACCCGGCACCCAGAGGTGCCCCCCTGTATCCAGACCCCACCCGGCACCCAGAGGTGCCCCCCTGTATCCAGACCCCACCCGGCACCCAGAGGTGCCCCCCTGTATCCAGTCCCCACCCAGCACCCAGAGGTGCCCCCCTGTATCCAGACCCCACCCAGCACCCAGAGGTGCCCCCCTGTATCCAGTCCCCACCCAGCACCCAGAGGTGCCCCCTGTATCCAGTCCCCACCCGGCACCCAGAGGTGCCCCCCTGTATCCAGACCCCACCCGGCACCCAGAGGGGCCCCCCTGTATCCAGACCCCACCCGGCACCCAGAGGTGCCCCCTGTATCCAGTCCCCACCCGGCACCCAGAGGTGCCCCCTGTATCCAGTCCCCACCCGGCACCCAGAGGTGCCCCCTGTATCCAGTCCCCACCCGGCACCCAGAGGTGCCCCCCTGTATCCAGACCCCACCCGGCACCCAGAGGTGCCCCCCTGTATCCAGACCCCACCCGGCACCCAGAGGTGCCCCCTGTATCCAGTCCCCACCCGGCACCCAGAGGTGCCCCCCTGTATCCAGACCCCACCCAGCACCCAGAGGTGCCCCCCTGTATCCAGTCCCCACCCGGCACCCAGAGGTGCCCCCTGTATCCAGTCCCCACCCGGCACCCAGAGGTGCCCCCCTGTATCCAGACCCCACCCAGCACCCAGAGGTGCCCCCCTGTATCCAGTCCCCACCCGGCACCCAGAGGTGCCCCCCTGTATCCAGTCCCCACCCGGCACCCAGAGGTGCCCCCCTGTATCCAGTCCCCACCCAGCACCCAGAGGTGCCCCCTGTATCCAGTCCCCACCCAGCACCCAGAGGGGCCCCCCTGTATCCAGACCCCACCCAGCACCCAGAGGGGCCCCCCTGTATCCAGTCCCTGATCATTAATATTCATGGCAAATGGCTCTGATTGGACTAGAGCCCGCACATGTGCCGTAGGACTGGGACAACGCACCCAAGAGGGCTGGCCCTGGAGTTGCCAAAGATTCCAGGGTCAGCTGCTGGGGTTCTGGCTCCTACAGCAGTGTTAGCCCTGGTGGTGGCACCCCTGGCATCTCTGGGCTCATAGGCCGGGCTCCTCGGGGGTGTGGCCGCTCTGTGGTCCCTGTCGGCTGCTTTAAATGACATTGAGGATGTGGCGGCTCTCGCTTCCCATCACCTGAGCCGTACGCCGGATATTAAAGGGGAACTCCGGACAGAAATAACCGGGCTTCCCCTTTAATAGGCCGCAGAGGGGCATCCCGGGCTCCTGCCCCTTCTGTAGCCAATCAGGAGGCAGCATCCTGTGCTCGGCCGCAGAAGCTGGGAGAGGTGAGTACACAGACCCCGCTCTGTAGGTCGCTGCATATTAAAGGCGGACGCCAGTCAATTCTGACTATCCCGTCACATGTGTGACCCCCCCCCCCCACAGATCAGCCAGTACAACCTTTTCCTGGTCCCGCGGCGCATGCGCGTTCGGCTCCATTTGGGCCTCTAGCAGGGGCGTGCCATGCCTCCCATTCAATGCCTGACCCGGCCACACTCCTGGTTAAAGATATAGCGCAGGAGGGGGCGTGCCTGCGCATGTGGCTTTGGATTGGGGGGGTCTCACACAGCGGGGCATCCCATATAAGGATACCCTCCCCCTCCACTCTTTTAAATTCCAGAGATGGGTTTTGGTCCACTTTAATATGCCCAGCCCCCCCCCCCCCAGTCACATTGGATGAGCGCCCGCACATGTGCCGTTGGACCAGGGGCAGGCGAGTCTCTATAGGGTGATTCGGGGGTCTCACACAGTGGGCATCCCAAATGAAGATACCCTCCCCCCTATGAGAGGCCGCGGCCGTCCTTGGACCAGGGGCAGGTGAGTTTCTATGGGGTCATTCGGGGGTGTCGCATGGCGGGCATCCCATATGAGGATAACCCCCTCCGCTCTTTTAGATTCCAGAGATGGACTGAGATGGGTTTTGGTCCACTTTAATATGCACAGCCCCCCCCCAGTCACATTGGATAAGCACCCGCACATGTGCCGTTGGACCAGGGGCAGGTGAGTATGTTGGGGTGATTCGGGCATCCCCCAGCTTTACACATTGCAGATACTTGTTACATTGTGCCGCTGTCACATTGCAGATACTTGTTACATTGTGCCGCTGTCACATTGCAGATACTTGTTGCACTGTGCCGCTGTCACATTGCAGATACTTGTTACATTGTGCCGCTGTCACATTGCAGATACTTGTTACATTGTGCCGCTGTCACATTGCAGATACTTGTTACATTGTGCCGCTGTCACATTGCAGATACTTGTTACATTGTGCCGCTGTCACATTGCAGATACTTGTTACATTGTGGCGCTGTCACATTGCAGATACTTGTTACATTGTGCCGCTGTCACATTGCAGATACTTGTTACATTGTGCCGCTGTCACATTGCAGATACTTGTTACATTGTGGCGCTGTCACATTGCAGATACTTGTTACATTGTGCCGCTGTCACATTGCAGATACTTGTTGCATTGTGCCGCTGTCACATTGCAGATACTTGTTACATTGTGCCGCTGTCACTTTGTGATAATGGGGGAGGGGGGGAGAATTCCACGCGGCTCCTCGGGTCCCTGACACGCCTGGTGGGCGCTGCGCCTGTCCTGACACGTGTGGGATGCTCGGCACATGGAGGGAGGGAGGGGGGAGGACGCCCCGGGGCATCTGATGGCGAGATATCCCCCCTCCTCCTCCTCTATACACACCACTGCAGCTTACCCATAATGCATCACTTCCTGCAGGCTGGTGCAGGGCATGCTGGGGATTGTAGTTCCTCATTGGCTGATGGGGAGGGGCCTGTATAATGGGGCGGGGGAGCCTGTATAATGGGGCGGGGGAGCCTGTATAATGGGGCGGGGGAGCCTGTATAATGGGGCGGGGGGGCCTGTATAATGGGGCGGGGGGATCCTGTATGATGGGGCGGGGGATCCTGTATAATGGGGCGGGGGGAGCCTGTATAATGGGGCGGGGGAGCCTGTATAATGGGGCGGGGGGAGCCTGTATAATGGGGCGGGGGGAGCCTGTATAATGGGGCGGGGGATCCTGTATGATGGGGCGGGGGAGCCTGTATAATGGGGCGGGGGGAGCCTGTATAATGGGGCGGGGGGAGCCTGTATAATGGGGCGGGGGATCCTGTATGATGGGGCGGGGGATCCTGTATAATGGGGCGGGGGAGCCTGTATAATGGGGCGGGGGAGCCTGTATAATGGGGCGGGGGGAGCCTGTATAATGGGGCGGGGGGAGCCTGTATGATGGGGCGGGGGATCCTGTATAATGGGGCGGGGGATCCTGTATAATGGGGCGGGGGAGCCTGTATAATGGGGCGGGGGGGAGCCTGTATAATGGGGCGGGGGGAGCCTGTATGATGGGGCGGGGGATCCTGTATAATGGGGCGGGGGAGCCTGTATAATGGGGCGGGGGGAGCCTGTATAATGGGGCGGGGGGAGCCTGTATAATGGGGCGGGGGATCCTGTATAATGGGGCGGGGGGAGCCTGTATAATGGGGCGGGGGGAGCCTGTATAATGGGGCGGGGGGAGCCTGTATAATGGGGCGGGGGAGCCTGTATAATGGGGCAGGGGGGCCTGTATAATGGGGCGGGGGAACCTGTATAATGGGGCGGGGAGCCTGTATAATGGGGCGGGGGAGCCTGTATAATGGGGCGGGGGATCCTGTATAATGGGGCGGGGGAGCCTGTATAATGGGGCGGGGGAGCCTGTATAATGGGGCGGGGAGCCTGTATAATGGGGCGGGGGATCCTGTATAATGGGGCGGGGAGCGTGTATGATGGGGCGGGGGATCCTGTATAATGGGGCGGGGGAGCCTGTATAATGGGGCGGGGGGGCCTGTATGATGGGGCGGGGGATCCTGTATAATGGGGCGGGGGATCCTGTATGATGGGGCGGGGGATCCTGTATAATGGGGCGGGGAGCCTGTATAATGGGGCGGGGGGAGCCTGTATAATGGGGCGGGGGGATCCTGTATAATGGGGCGGGGGGAGCCTGTATAATGGGGCGGGGAGCCTGTATAATGGGGCGGGGGGGCCTGTATAATGGGGCGGGGGGGCCTGTATGATGGGGCGGGGGAGCCTGTATGATGGGGCGGGGGGGCCTGTATAATGGGGCGGGGGGCCTGTATAATGGGGCGGGGGGAGCCTGTATAATGGGGCGGGGAGCCTGTATAATGGGGCGGGGGGGCCTGTATAATGGGGCGGGGGGGCCTGTATGATGGGGCGGGGGAGCCTGTATAATGGGGCGGGGGAGCCTGTATAATGGGGCGGGGGATCCTGTATGATGGGGCGGGGGATCCTGTATAATGGGGCGGGGGGAGCCTGTATAATGGGGCGGGGGATCCTGTATAATGGGGCGGGGGATCCTGTATAATGGGGCGGGGGATCCTGTATGATGGGGCGGGGGGAGCCTGTATAATGGGGCGGGGGGGCCTGTATAATGGGGCGGGGGGGCCTGTATGATGGGGCGGGGGATCCTGTATAATGGGGCGGGGGATCCTGTATGATGGGGCGGGGGAGCCTGTATAATGGGGCGGGGGGAGCCTGTATAATGGGGCGGGGGAGCCTGTATAATGGGGCGGGGGAGCCTGTATAATGGGGCGGGGGGGCCTGTATGATGGGGCGGGGGATCCTGTATAATGGGGCGGGGGAACCTGTATGATGGGGCGGGGGGAGCCTGTATAATGGGGCGGGGGGGCCTGTATGATGGGGCGGGGGATCCTGTATAATGGGGCGGGGGAGCCTGTATAATGGGGCGGGGGATCCTGTATAATGGGGCGGGGAGCCTGTATAATGGGGCGGGGGAGCCTGTATAATGGGGCGGGGGATCCTGTATAATGGGGCGGGGGATCCTGTATGATGGGGCGGGGGATCCTGTATAATGGGGCGGGGAGCCTGTATAATGGGGCGGGGGAGCCTGTATGATGGGGCGGGGGAGCCTGTATGATGGGGCGGGGGGGAGCCTGTATAATGGGGCGGGGGATCCTGTATGATGGGGCGGGGGGGCCTGTATAATGGGGCGGGGGAGCCTGTATGATGGGGCGGGGGAGCCTGTATGATGGGGCGGGGGATCCTGTATGATGGGGCGGGGGAGCCTGTATGATGGGGCGGGGGAGCCTGTATGATGGGGCGGGGGAGCCTGTATAATGGGGCGGGGAGCCTGTATAATGGGGCGGGGGAGCCTGTATAATGGGGCGGGGGATCCTGTATAATGGGGCGGGGGAGCCTGTATAATGGGGCGGGGGAGCCTGTATAATGGGGCGGGGAGCCTGTATAATGGGGCGGGGGATCCTGTATAATGGGGCGGGGAGCGTGTATGATGGGGCGGGGGATCCTGTATAATGGGGCGGGGGAGCCTGTATAATGGGGCGGGGGGGGCCTGTATGATGGGGCGGGGGATCCTGTATAATGGGGCGGGGAGCCTGTATGATGGGGCGGGGGATCCTGTATGATGGGGCGGGGGATCCTGTATAATGGGGCGGGGGATCCTGTATAATGGGGCGGGGAGCGTGTATAATGGGGCGGGGGATCCTGTATAATGGGGCGGGGGAGCCTGTATGATGGGGCGGGGGATCCTGTATAATGGGGCGGGGAGCCTGTATAATGGGGCGGGGGATCCTGTATGATGGGGCGGGGGATCCTGTATAATGGGGCGGGGAGCGTGTATAATGGGGCGGGGGAGCCTGTATAATGGGGCGGGGGGAGCCTGTATGATGGGGCGGGGGATCCTGTATAATGGGGCGGGGAGCCTGTATAATGGGGCGGGGGATCCTGTATGATGGGGCGGGGGATCCTGTATAATGGGGCGGGGAGCCTGTATGATGGGGCGGGGGATCCTGTATAATGGGGCGGGGGATCCTGTATAATGGGGCGGGGAGCGTGTATGATGGGGCGGGGGATCCTGTATAATGGGGCGGGGGAGCCTGTATAATGGGGCGGGGGAGCCTGTATAATGGGGCGGGGCCTGTATAATGGGGCGGGGGATCCTGTATAATGGGGCGGGGGAGCCTGTATAATGGGGCGGGGGAGCCTGTATAATGGGGCGGGGGGGCCTGTATAATGGGCGGGGAGCCTGTATAATGGGGCGGGGGAGCCTGTATAATGGGGCGGGGGATCCTGTATAATGGGGCGGGGGATCCTGTATAATGGGGCGGGGGATCCTGTATAATGGGGCGGGGAGCGTGTATGATGGGGCGGGGGATCCTGTATAATGGGGCGGGGGAGCCTGTATAATGGGGCGGGGGATCCTGTATAATGGGGCGGGGGATCCTGTATAATGGGGCGGGGGAGCCTGTATAATGGGGCGGGGGGCCTGTATGATGGGGCGGGGGATCCTGTATAATGGGGCGGGGGATCCTGTATAATGGGGCGGGGGGGCCTGTATGATGGGGCGGGGGATCCTGTATAATGGGGCGGGGGATCCTGTATAATGGGGCGGGGGGGCCTGTATGATGGGGCGGGGGATCCTGTATAATGGGGCGGGGGATCCTGTATAATGGGGCGGGGAGCCTGTATGATGGGGCGGGGGATCCTGTATAATGGGGCGGGGGGGCCTGTATAATGGGGCGGGGGATCCTGTATAATGGGGCGGGGGAGCCTGTATAATGGGGCGGGGAGCCTGTATGATGGGGCGGGGGAGCCTGTATGATGGGGCGGGGGGGCCTGTATAATGGGGCGGGGAGCCTGTATGATGGGGCGGGGGAGCCTGTATGATGGGGCGGGGGATCCTGTATAATGGGGCGGGGGATCCTGTATGATGGGGCGGGGCCTGTATGATGGGGCGGGGGGGCCTGTATAATGGGGCGGGGGAGCCTGTATAATGGGGCGGGGGGGCCTGTATGATGGGGCGGGGGAGCCTGTATGATGGGGCGGGGGAGCCTGTATAATGGGGCGGGGGAGCCTGTATAATGGGGCGGGGGATCCTGTATGATGGGGCGGGGGAGCCTGTATAATGGGGCGGGGGAGCCTGTATAATGGGGCGGGGGATCCTGTATAATGGGGCGGGGCCTGTATGATGGGGCGGGGGGGCCTGTATAATGGGGCGGGGGATCCTGTATAATGGGGCGGGGGAGCCTGTATAATGGGGCGGGGGAGCCTGTATGATGGGGCGGGGGATCCTGTATGATGGGGCGGGGGGGGCCTGTATAATGGGGCGGGGGATCCTGTATAATGGGGCGGGGGAGCCTGTATAATGGGGCGGGGGAGCCTGTATGATGGGGCGGGGGAGCCTGTATGATGGGGCGGGGGATCCTGTATGATGGGGCGGGGGATCCTGTATGATGGGGCGGGGGATCCTGTATAATGGGGCGGGGGATCCTGTATGATGGGGCGGGGGATCCTGTATAATGGGGCGGGGGATCCTGTATAATGGGGCGGGGGAGCCTGTATAATGGGGCGGGGGATCCTGTATAATGGGGAGGGGGGGCCTGTATGATGGGGCGGGGAGCCTGTATAATGGGGCGGGGGAGCCTGTATGATGGGGCGGGGGGGCCTGTATAATGGGGCGGGGGATCCTGTATAATGGGGCGGGGGATCCTGTATAATGGGGCGGGGGATCCTGTATAATGGGGCGGGGGAGCCTGTATAATGGGGCGGGGGAGCCTGTATGATGGGGCGGGGAGCCTGTATAATGGGGCGGGGGAGCCTGTATAATGGGGCGGGGGATCCTGTATAATGGGGCGGGGGGGCCTGTATAATGGGGCGGGGGGCCTGTATAATGGGGCGGGGGGGCCTGTATAATGGGGCGGGGGATCCTGTATAATGGGGCGGGGGAGCCTGTATAATGGGGCGGGGGATCCTGTATAATGGGGCGGGGGATCCTGTATGATGGGGCGGGGGGCCTGTATAATGGGGCGGGGGAGCCTGTATAATGGGGCGGGGGAGCCTGTATAATGGGGCGGGGGAGCCTGTATAATGGGGCAGGGGATCCTGTATAATGGGGCGGGGGGGGCCTGTATAATGGGGCGGGGGAGCCTGTATAATGGGGCGGGGGATCCTGTATAATGGGGCGGGGGAGCCTGTATAATGGGGCGGGGGAGCCTGTATAATGGGGCGGGGGAGCCTGTATAATGGGGCAGGGGATCCTGTATAATGGGGCGGGGGGAGCCTGTATGATGGGGCGGGGGATCCTGTATGATGGGGCGGGGGAGCCTGTATAATGGGGCGGGGGATCCTGTATGATGGGGCGGGGAGCCTGTATAATGGGGCGGGGAGCCTGTATGATGGGGCGGGGGATCCTGTATAATGGGGCGGGGGAGCCTGTATAATGGGGCGGGGGGGCCTGTATGATGGGGCGGGGGGGCCTGTATGATGGGGCGGGGGATCCTGTATAATGGGGCGGGGGGAGCCTGTATAATGGGGCGGGGGAGCCTGTATAATGGGGCGGGGGAGCCTGTATAATGGGGCGGGGGAGCCTGTATGATGGGGCGGGGGATCCTGTATGATGGGGCGGGGGGGCCTGTATGATGGGGCGGGGGAGCCTGTATAATGGGGCGGGGGAGCCTGTATAATGGGGCGGGGGAGCCTGTATGATGGGGCGGGGGATCCTGTATAATGGGGCGGGGGGGCCTGTATAATGGGGCGGGGAGCCTGTATAATGGGGCGGGGGAGCCTGTATAATGGGGCGGGGGAGCCTGTATGATGGGGCGGGGGATCCTGTATAATGGGGCGGGGGGGCCTGTATAATGGGGCGGGGGGGCCTGTATGATGGGGCGGGGGAGCCTGTATAATGGGGCGGGGGAGCCTGTATAATGGGGCGGGGGAGCCTGTATAATGGGGCGGGGGATCCTGTATAATGGGGCGGGGGGGCCTGTATAATGGGGCGGGGAGCCTGTATAATGGGGCGGGGGAGCCTGTATAATGGGGCGGGGGATCCTGTATAATGGGGCGGGGGAGCCTGTATAATGGGGCGGGGGATCCTGTATAATGGGGCGGGGGGGCCTGTATGATGGGGCGGGGGAGCCTGTATGATGGGGCGGGGGAGCCTGTATGATGGGGCCTGTATGGTGGGGCGGGGCCTGTATAATGGGGCGGGGCCTGTATGATGGGGCGGGGCCTGATCACTCTCTCCTCTCTCTCTCTTGCAGTGAGACCGCCGTGGTCACGTGTAAGGCCACGGTGATGACCTATGATGATGGCAGTAAGAAGTGGCTGAACGCAGGGGGCGGAGCCGCCGGGCACAGCCGCGTCCAGATCTTCTACAATCCCGGCAGCCAGATGTTCCGCGTGGTGGGCCGGAGGATGCCCGACCAGCAGGTAACGCCCCCTCATTTACATACTACCCGTCTGCACCTGGGTCCCCGGCTATCCTTCATGCACCTTGGGGGTGGCACCATATGGACCCGGGGGGAGTGTGGGGGGCAGCTGCACCTTTATGGGGCCTGGGAGAAATGGGGTTTGCACCATCCCCCCCCCCCCCAGCTCCAATTGACCCTCTGGGCAGTGCAGTGATGGCTTGGCCTGATCCTCCCTGCAGGGACTGATCCTTTGGTCCTGGCGCCCGGTGGTCTGGGGGGGGGGGGGATGTGGTGCCTGGTGGTTTGGGGGGAGGGGAGATGTGGTGCCCGGTGGTTTGGGGGGAGGGGAGATGTGGCGCTCGGTGGTTTGGGGGGAGGGGAGATGTGGCGCCCGGTGGTCTGGGGGGGGGATGTGGTGCCCGGTGGTCCTGGGGGGGGGGGATGTGTCGCCCGGTGGTCTGGGGGGAGGGGAGATTTGGCGCCCGGTGGTCTGGGGGGGGGGGGGATGTGGCGCCTGGTGGTTTGGGGGGAGGGGAGATGTGGCGCCCGGTGGTCTGGGGGGGGGGGATGTGGCGCCTGGTGGTCTGGGGGGGGGGATGTGGCGCCCGGTGGTCTGGGGGGGGGGGATGTGGCGCCCGATGGTCTGGGGGGGGGGGGGAGATGTGGCGCCTGGTGGTCTGGGGGGGGGGATGTGGCGCCCGGTGGTCTGGGGGGGGGGGATGTGGCGCCCGATGGTCTGGGGGGGGGGGAGATGTGGCGCCCGGTGGTTTGGGGGGGGGATGTGGTGCCCGGTGGTCTGGTGGGGGGGGATGTGGCGCCCGGTGGTTTGGGGGGGGGATGTGGTGCCCGGTGGTCTGGTGGGGGGAGATGTGGCGCCCGGTGGTTTGGGGGGGGGATGTGGTGCCCGGTGGTCTGGGGGGGGGGGGATGTGGTGCCCGGTGGTCTGGGGGGGGGGGATGTGGCGCCCGGCGGTCTGGGGGGGGGGATGTGGCGCCCGGCGGTCTGGGGGGGGATGTGGCGGCTGGGTATAAATTGCTGCAATGATGAAATATTAATCAGCTGATCCCGGAACAGCGGCAGGAGAGCGGCCATTACCTGCCCATTAACCCCTCCCTGACCAGACTGCCGCCATCTGATCCTCCATCACCCACCTACCCCCAGCCTGTGCCAGATAGCTGGCGGGGCTCTAGGGTGGTGATGGGGGTGGGGTTAATAGGGTGATGCGGGGGGGTGGGGCTCTAGGGTGGTGCAGGGGGTGGGGTTAATAGGGTGATGCGGGGGGGTGGGGCTCTAGGGTGGTGCTGGGGGTGGGGTTAATAGGGTGATGCGGGGGGGTGGGGCTCTAGGGTGGTGCAGGGGGTGGGGTTAATAGGGTGGTGCAGGGGGTGGGGCTCTGGGTGGTGCAGGGGGTGGGGCTCTGGGTGGTGCAGGGGCGGGGCTATAGGTGCATCCCTCCCTGGGGGCAGGGTGGAGCATTGCATTGTGGGGTGAGTGTGTCCCTCTTGTCGCCCCCTGCAGGTGGTGATAAACTGTCCTCTGATTCGCGGGATGAAGTACAATCAGGCGACGCCCAACTTCCACCAATGGCGAGACGCGCGCCAGGTCTGGGGGCTGAACTTCAGCAGTAAGGAGGAGGCGGCGCAGTTTGCAGCGGGAATCACACAGTCGCTGGAGGCGCTGGAGACGGGTGAGTTGCCTCTGCCAAGCCCCTCCCCCCAACATGGGGGTCACATGACCGGTATAGTGCAGTGATGCCCCTCCCCCTGCCATGGGTGTCACATGACCTGTATAGTGCAGTGATGCCCCTCCCCCTGCCATGGGTGTCACATGACCGGTATAGTACGGTGAAGCCCCTCCCCCCAACATGGGTGTCACATGACCGGTATAGTGCAGTGATGCCCCTCCCCCCAACATGGGTGTCACATGACCGGTATGGTGCAGTGAAGCCCCTCCCCCTGCCATGGGGGTCACATGACCAGTATACAGCAGTGAAGCCCCTCCCCCTGCCATGGGTGTCACATGACCGGTATACTGCAGTGAAGCCCCGCCCTCATACTCACCCTTTGTCTTCCTCTTTGCAGGCACTCCATGGATTCCACAGAATGGACCCAAAATCGAGGAGCCGGAGCCTCCGAGGAGGTAATGGGGCCCAATATGGCGGCTGGGGGGAGGGGGGACCCCTCTGTGTGTGTGACCATGTGACCAATATGGGGGGAGGGGGACCCCTCTGTGTGACCATGTGACCAATATGGGGGGAGGGGGACCCCTCTGTGTGACCATGTGACCAATATGGGGGGGAGGGGGACCCCTCTGTGTGTGTGACCATGTGACCAATAGGGGGGAGGGGGACCCCTCTGTGTGTGTGACCATGTGACCAATATGGGGGGAGGGGGACCCCTCTGTGTGTGTGACCATGTGACCAATATGGGGGGAGGGGGACCCCTCTGTGTGTCTGTGTGACCATGTGACCAATATGGGGGAGGGGGGACCCCTCTGTGTGTGTGACCATGTGACCAATATGGGGGGAGGGGGACCCCTCTGTGTGTGTGACCATGTGACCTCT
This sequence comes from Gastrophryne carolinensis, assembly GCA_027917425.1. Classification (NCBI taxonomy): domain Eukaryota; kingdom Metazoa; phylum Chordata; class Amphibia; order Anura; family Microhylidae; genus Gastrophryne; species Gastrophryne carolinensis. The sequence goes on along the minus strand of JAQIHN010000011.1, from coordinate 204,815 downwards.
CTCTCCACAGACTGCAGCCGGAACCCGAGACCAGCCGAGTGCAGAGTCCAGGTGAGACGTCTCCTCCGTAACCTGTACTGCGCCGCGGACTATGCTGCCGCTAAGCAAACCTCATTATCTCTCACTGTCTCTCATTAGAGCGCGCGCTGTCTTTGTGGCCATTGCTCTCTCTGTGTCATGTGACCTCTCTCTCTCTCTGTGTCATGTGACCTCGCTCTCTCTCTCTGTGTCATGTGACCTCGCTCTCTCTCTCTGTGTCATGTGACCTCGCTCTCTCTCTCTGTGTCATGTGACCTCGCTCTCTCTCTCTGTGTCATGTGACCTCGCTCTCTCTGTGTCATGTGACCTCGCGCTCTCTCTCTGTGTCATGTGACCTCGCGCTCTCTCTCTGTGTCATGTGACCTCGCGCTCTCTCTGTGTCATGTGACCTCGCACTCTCTCTCTGTGTCATGTGACCTCTCGCTCTCTCTCTGTGTCATGTGACCTCTCGCTCTCTCTCTGTGTCATGTGACCTCGCGCTGTCTCTGTGTCATGTGACCTCGCGCTGTCTCTGTGTCATGTGACCTCGCGCTGTCTCTGTGTCATGTGACCTCGCGCTGTCTCTGTGTCATGTGACCTCGCTCTCTCTCTCTGTGTCATGTGACCTCGCTCTCTCTCTCTGTGTCATGTGACCTCGCTCTCTCTCTCTGTGTCATGTGACCTCGCTCTCTCTCTGTGTCATGTGACCTCGCTCTCTCTCTGTGTCATGTGATCTCGCTCTCTCTCTGTGTCATGTGACCTCTCGCTCTCTCTCTGTTGGTGTCATGTGACCTCGCTCTGTGTCATGTGACCTCGCTCTCTCTCTCTCTGTCGGTGTCATGTGACCTCGCTCTGTGTCATGTGACCTCGCTCTCTCTCTGTCGGTGTCATGTGACCTCGCTCTGTGTCATGTGACCTCGCTCTCTCTCTTCTGTCGGTGTCATGTGACCTCTCTCTTCTCTCTCTCTCTCTCTCTCTCTCTCTGTCATGTGACCTCGCGCTCTCTCTCTCTCTCTGTGTCACGTGACCTCGCTCTCTCTCTGTGTCATGTGACCTCTCGCTCTCTCTCTCTGTGTCACGTGACCTCGCTCTCTCTCTCTGTGTCACGTGACCTCGCTCTCTCTCTCTGTGTCACGTGACCTCGCTCTCTCTCTCTCTGTGTCACGTGACCTCGCTCTCTCTCTCTCTGTGTCACGTGACCTCGCTCTCTCTCTCTCTCTGTGTCACGTGACCTCGCTCTCTCTCTCTCTCTGTGTCACGTGACCTCGCTCTCTCTCTGTGTCACGTGACCTCGCTCTCTCTCTGTGTCACGTGACCTCGCTCTCTCTCTGTGTCACGTGACCTCGCGCTCTCTCTGTGTCACGTGACCTCGCGCTCTCTCTGTGTCACGTGACCTCGCGCTCTCTCTGTGTCACGTGACCTCGCGCTCTCTCTGTGTCATGTGACCTCGCTCTCTCTCTGTGTCATGTGACCTCGCTCTCTCTCTGTGTCATGTGACCTCGCGCTCTCTCTGTGTCATGTGACCTCGCGCTCTCTCTGTGTCATGTGACCTCGCTCTCTCTCTCTCTCTGTGTCATGTGACCTCGCGCTCTCTCTGTGTCATGTGACCTCGCTCTCTCTCTCTGTGTCATGTGACCTCGCTCTCTCTCTCTGTGTCATGTGACCTCGCTCTCTCTGTGTCATGTGACCTCGCGCTCTCTCTCTGTGTCATGTGACCTCGCGCTCTCTCTGTGTCATGTGACCTCGCACTCTCTCTCTGTGTCATGTGACCTCGCGCTCTCTCTCTGTGTCATGTGACCTCACACTCTCTCTCTGTGTCATGTGACCTCGCGCTCTCTCTGTGTCATGTGACCTCGCGCTCTCTCTGTGTCATGTGACCTCGCGCTCTCTCTCTGTGTCATGTGACCTCGCTCTCTCTCTCTGTGTCATGTGACCTCGCTCTCTCTCTCTGTGTCATGTGACCTCGCTCTCTCTCTCTGTGTCATGTGACCTCGCTCTCTCTCTGTGTCATGTGACCTCGCTCTCTCTCTGTGTCATGTGACCTCTCGCTCTCTCTCTGTGTCATGTGACCTCTCGCTCTCTCTCTGTCGGTGTCATGTGACCTCGCTCTGTGTCATGTGACCTCGCTCTCTCTCTCTCTGTCGGTGTCATGTGACCTCGCTCTGTGTCATGTGACCTCGCTCTCTCTCTCTCTGTCGGTGTCATGTGACCTCGCTCTGTGTCATGTGACCTCGCTCTCTTCTGTCGGTGTCATGTGACCTCTCTCTTCTCTCTCTCTCTCTCTCTCTCTCTGTCATGTGACCTCGCGCTCTCTCTCTCTCTGTGTCACGTGACCTCGCTCTCTCTCTGTGTCATGTGACCTCTCGCTCTCTCTCTCTGTGTCACGTGACCTCGCTCTCTCTCTCTGTGTCACGTGACCTCGCTCTCTCTCTCTGTGTCACGTGACCTCGCTCTCTCTCTCTCTGTGTCACGTGACCTCGCTCTCTCTCTCTCTGTGTCACGTGACCTCGCTCTCTCTCTCTCTCTGTGTCACGTGACCTCTCTCTCTCTCTCTCTCTGTGTCACGTGACCTCGCTCTCTCTCTCTGTGTCACGTGACCTCGCTCTCTCTCTGTGTCATGTGACCTCGCGCTCTCTCTGTGTCATGTGACCTCGCGCTCTCTCTGTGTCATGTGACCTCGCGCTCTCTCTGTGTCATGTGACCTCGCGCTCTCTCTGTGTCATGTGACCTCGCGCTCTCTCTGTGTCATGTGACCTCGCGCTCTCTCTGTGTCATGTGACCTCGCGCTCTCTCTGTGTCATGTGACCTCGCGCTCTCTCTGTGTCATGTGACCTCGCGCTCTCTCTGTGTCATGTGACCTCGCGCTCTCTCTGTGTCATGTGACCTCGCACTCTCTCTCTGTGTCATGTGACCTCGCTCTCTCTCTCTGTGTCATGTGACCTCGCGCTCTCTCTGTGTCATGTGACCTCGCGCTCTCTGTGTCATGTGACCTCTCGCTCTCTCTCTCTGTGTCACGTGACCTCGCTCTCTCTCTCTGTGTCACGTGACCTCGCTCTCTCTCTCTCTGTGTCACGTGACCTCGCTCTCTCTCTCTGTGTCATGTGACCTCGCTCTCTCTCTCTGTGTCATGTGACCTCGCTCTCTCTCTCTCTGTGTCATGTGACCTCTCGCTCTCTCTCTGTCGGTGTCATGTGACCTCGCTCTGTGTCACGTGACCTCTCTCTCTCTCTCTGTCATGTGACCTCGCGCTCTCTCTCTGTGTCACGTGACCTCGCTCTCTCTCTGTGTCATGTGACCTCTCGCTCTCTCTCTCTGTGTCACGTGACCTCGCTCTCTCTCTCTGTGTCACGTGACCTCGCTCTCTCTCTCTGTGTCACGTGACCTCGCTCTCTCTCTCTGTGTCACGTGACCTCGCTCTCTCTCTCTGTGTCACGTGACCTCGCTCTCTCTCTGTGTCACGTGACCTCGCTCTCTCTCTCTGCCTGTGTCACGTGACCTTGCTCGCTCTCTCTCTCTGCCTGTGTCACGTGACCTTGCTCGCTCTCTCTCTCTCTGCCTGTGTCACGTGACCTCTCGCTCTCTCTCTGTCAGTGTCATGTGACCTCTCGCTCTCTCTCTGTCGGTGTCATATGATCGCTCTCTCTCTCTCTCTCTCGTTGTCATGTGACCTTGCTCTCTCTCTCTGTCCGTGTCATGTGACCTTGCTCTCTCTCTCTGTCGGTGTCATGTGACCTCTCGCTCTCTCTCTCTGTCGGTGTCATGTGACCTCTCGCTCTCTCTCTCTGTCGGTGTCATGTGACCTCTCGGTCGGTGTCATGTGACCTCTCGCTCTCTGTCGGTGTCACGTGACCTCTCGCGCTCTCTCTGTCGGTGTCACGTGACCTCTCGCTCTCTCTCTGTCGGTGTCACGTGACCTCTCGCTCTCTCTCTGTCGGTGTCATGTGACCTCTCGCTCTCTCTCTGTCGGTGTCATGTGACCTCTCGCTCTCTCTCTGTCGGTGTCATGTGACCTCTCGCTCTCTCTCTCTGTCGGTGTCATGTGACCTCTCGCTCTCTCTCTGTCGGTGTCATGTGACCTCTCACTCTCTCTCTCTGTCGATGTCATGTGATCTCTCGCTCTCTCTCTGTCGGTGTCACGTGACCTCTCGCTCTCTCTCTGTCGGTGTCACGTGACCTCTCGCTCTCTCTCTGTCGGTGTCATGTGACCTCTCGCTCTCTCTCTCTGTCGGTGTCATGTGACCTCTCGCTCTCTCTCTGTCGGTGTCATGTGACCTCTCGCTCTCTCTCTCTGTCGGTGTCATGTGACCTCTCGCTCTCTCTCTCTCTGTCGGTGTCATGTGACCTCTCGCTCTCTCTCTCTCTGTCGGTGTCATGTGACCTCTCGCTCTCTCTCTCTGTCGGTGTCATGTGACCTCTCGCTCTCTTTCTCTGTCGGTGTCATGTGACCTCTCGCTCTCTTTCTCTGTCGGTGTCATGTGACCTCTCGCTCTCTCTCTGTCGGTGTCATGTGACCTCTCGCGCTCTCTCTCTGTCGGTGTCATGTGACCTCTCACTCTCTCTCTCTGTCGATGTCATGTGACCTCTCGCTCTCTCTGTCGGTGTCACGTGACCTCTCGCGCTCTCTCTGTCGGTGTCACGTGACCTCTCGCGCTCTCTCTCTCTCTGTCTGTGTCATGTGACCTCGCTCTCTCTCTGTCGGTGTCATGTGACCTCTCGCTCTGTCTCTCTGTCGGTGTCATGTGACCTCTCGCTCTCTCTCTCTGTCGGTGTCATGTGACCTCTCGCTCTATCTCTCTGTCGGTGTCATGTGACCTCTCGCTCTCTCTCTGTCGGTGTCACGTGACCTCTCGCTCTCTCTCTGTCGGTGTCACGTGACCTCTCGCTCTCTCTCTGTCGGTGTCATGTGACCTCTCGCTCTCTCTCTGTCGGTGTCATGTGACCTCTCGCTCTATCTCTCTGTCGGTGTCATGTGACCTCTCGCTCTCTCTCTGTCGGTGTCACGTGACCTCTCGCTCTCTCTCTGTCGGTGTCATGTGACCTCTCGCTCTCTCTCTGTCGGTGTCATGTGACCTCTCGCTCTCTCTCTGTCGGTGTCATGTGACCTCTCACTCTCTCTCTCTGTCGATGTCATGTGACCTCTCGCTCTCTCTCTGTCGGTGTCACGTGACCTCTCGCGCTCTCTCTGTCGGTGTCACGTGACCTCTCGCGCTCTCTCTCTCTCTGTCTGTGTCATGTGACCTCGCTCTCTCTCTGTCGGTGTCATGTGACCTCTCGCTCTGTCTCTCTGTCGGTGTCATGTGACCTCTCGCTCTCTCTCTCTGTCGGTGTCATGTGACCTCTCGCTCTCTCTCTGTCTGTGTCATGTGACCTCTCGCTCTCTCTCTGTCGGTGTCACGTGACCTCTCGCGCTCTCTCTCTCTGTCGGTGTCATGTGACCTCTCGCTCTCTCTCTGTCTGTGTCATGTGACCTCTCGCTCTCTCTGTGTTGCAGTTGCCCCGGTGACCCCGGCAGTCGTCTCTGCTCCTCCAGCGGCACCCGGTCCCCCTCCTCCACCAGGGCCGCCGCCTCCTCCCGGGGGCCCTCCTCCTCCTCCCGGGGCCCCTCCGGTCCCGCCAGGTGCCCCGCCTCTTCCTTCTGGGGGAGGTCCCCCACCTGCCCCTCCTCTGCCCGGTGGGGGCGGGGCTGGGGGCGGAGCCGGGTGGTGGCGGGGGCGCTGGGGGGTTAGCAGCTGCACTGGCTGCAGCCAAGCTCAGGAAAGTGGCCAAGGTAAGCGGGGGCGGGGCTATGAGGTCACTTCCTGAGGGGGAGGGGCCAAGCTGACAATCTCATGTATGTTTTTATTTCCTGCAGGAGGAAAGTGGGGGGACGTCTCCGGCCGGTGCGGCCCCCCCCAAACCTGACATGAGCCGCACCAGCGGGGGCGCGTCCGCGGGGGGCGGAGGCGGGGGCGGGCTCATGGAGGAGATGAACGCCAAGCTGGCCCGCAGGTAACCTGGCCACGCCCCAACCTGGTCACATGACCCTTCCGACTCCTCTACAGTGACGCTCTGGCCACGCCCCAACCTGGTCACATGACCCTTCTGACTCCTCTACAGTGACGCTCTGGCCACGCCCCAACCTGGTCACATGACCCTTCCGACTCCTCTACAGTGACGCTCTGGCCACGCTCCAACTTGGTCACATGACCCTTCTTACTCCTCCACAATGATGCTCTGGCCACGCCCCAACCTGGTCACATGACCCTTCTGACTCCTCCCCCTTCCCTCTCTCTCTGCAGGAAGAAGATGTCCCAACAGAGCGAGCGCCCCGCCCCCACCGCCACGCAGGATGATAATGATATTCAGAGTGGGAGGAGCCAAAATGGTGAGTCATTGGAATATTGAACATGTACACAACAAGGCGGCTTCCACACGGCCCCCAACCCCGAGACATGGCTTATACACCATTATCTAGGTCAGATATAAACCATGTGTCCCTATGAAAACCGAATGGATCCTAGTGCTCCAAGCAAAAGTGCCGTGTGCTATATATACAACTGATGAACAATTCTAATAATAATATATGTGCTGAAGTGACTCATTCTGTGACGACTCACCTGTAGAATGGCTTTTCCCAATGCATGGCACGGCCTGCTTCATGAAGTCATTACACCTGGGTATTCCGCCACAAGGTGGCGCAGTGCACTGCAGAAGAGTTGTGGCTCCTCCCGGCCCCCTATAAAAACGGAATCACCATAGACGTATCCAGTGTTTCCTCTGCAGTGATTCTGCGAAGATAGAAGATGGCGCTCTCTATGTGCAGGTGCTCAGGGGGACCAAGCCTGCGGCCCTGCATCCGTTTCTGGACCCTCGGTGCCTCCCAGCCTTGGCTGACAGATCGGGTGATGGTAGAGGAGCACTAGGGTCAGGTGATCGGGGAGCGCTGCTCCAAGCCGCAGACCCTGGACCACAAAGGGGAGCCGGCCATAGGCTTTATGGTGAGCCTGATAGGGATGCCGAGTTCCTGTCCTGGCTTCTGAGGGGGTGAGTGTTTTTGGACGTGTTTTCTATGTTCGGGGTCCCCCCCCCCCCTCTCCCCTCCCTTTGGCCTGGGCTTTGCCGCTGCCGGCTCGCTCTCCTCCTCCCCCCTTCTCTCCCTGATGGGTGTTGGGGGGGGGGGGGGGCGGGTGTTAGTCTGTGGTTTTATACAGTTTTTAGACTGTTTTGTGTATACCTTTGCCGCCGCTTTGTACTGCGCTCTGCGGCGGGGCGGCACTATAATTGTGAGGCGTTTTTTCACTGTGTGGATGACATCGCCGAGGTCACGTGAGCGCCATTTTCACGCTCTTCGGGGGGCGGGGCCTACGGATGGCGCGTATCATGTTGTTCTCCCGCGGCCCGCCCCTCAGGGTTCCTCTGTCGGCGCCATCTTGCTTCTGCTTTGTGTCTGGGGCCCTCTTCTGATTTCTGTCTGCGTCGCTTCCTCCGGTGGTCTGGCGGCGGGCGATCCTTGTCCTGCTTGGTCGGTGAGTCTCCTCTGGGGTTTTTGGTTATCCTTGGGGCATGTGCTGCGGGATACTTATGTATGTTTGCTTATGTCTTTCAGGCAGGACACCCATGGGATGTGGTTTCTCCGGGTCCTGCTCCTTACTCCCCCCCTTCCTCTCCCCTTACTGATTCTGGGGGCATCCCTCTGGGGGGGGGCATCCCGGGTGGCTTTTATTAGCCTTTACCCTGTGCTGGCATATTGTGCCTGTATTAATCACCATATGGAGGCTTCTGGGGATAGCGTGCTCGGGGGTCCTTCGTGACAATCCCGGTTGTGTTCCATGTGTGGGGTATCCCCTATCAGTAATGACGCCGCCGTGTGTGGGCCGAGCGCCCAGGCTGTCCTTGCGCTCCAGTCTGGGCTGCCGGCTTCTCTCCCCAGCTCTGCGCCCCCTTCGGCATCGCCTACCCCCCCCCCGCGCCTGCATTTAGCCCCCAGTGAGGAGGATACTAGCAGGGGGTCACAGTCTGATCTGGCACTGCGTGTGGCCAGCATTGAAAGACAGCTTGCCAGGCCTGTTCAGCGTAAGGCCTCTAGTAAGAGGCAGCACCTGACTTCCTCGCCTGCACGGTTTACTGAGGAGCAGGAGGAAATTGATCTGTTTGATGACAGTAACTCCCTGGAGGAGGGGGAGCTTTTCTCGGGCTCTGACTCCTCTGGGGACCAGCAGGTGGGCTGCGACAGTGACCCTGGGTCTGAGTCTGAGGATTCCTGGTTTCCTGAGGACACCACTAATCTGTTGTCTCACATTTTTGAGGTTTTACACATTGCCCCCCCTGAGGTGGCTAAGAGGAAGCAGGGTGAGCTTTTTCGTACTATTAAGCAGCACCTGGAGTTCCTTGAGCAGAGGCATGTCACTAATATGGTGCTCAAGAAGTGGGAATGTCCTAGTAGATTGCCCGCGGTGCCTAAAGGTTTGGATAAGAAGCATCCCTTTCCTGCTGATCTGGTTAAGCGATGGTCGGGTCCCCCCGAGGTAGACGCGCCCGTTCTTGGATTGTCTAACACCTCGGTCATGCCTTCCCCTGACACTACTACACTGCGGGACGGCGAGGACCGGAGTATGGATCAGCTGGCCTGCCATGCCTCTGCCTTTGTTGGGGCTGGTTTGCGTCTGGTCTGTGCCGCTGCCATAACTGCTATTGCTCTTGAGAGACTGATCGTCTCCTTGCTGGCGCTACAGCTGGGAGGAGTATAGGGCCCTTTTGCTGTGCTCTGATTTTGTTGCCTTTGTCCTTACTGCCATGGATGATGCAGTACGGCTGAGTGGTAGGGCCTCTGCCCTCTTGGTGGCTATGCGCCGCTCTGTTTGGTTGCGTCAGTGGCCGGCTGACGCTAAGAAGGCTCTCACTGGGCTCCCCTTTGCGGGGCTGCGGCTCTTTGGTGAGCACCTGGATGTCTTAGCCAAGGATGGTAGGCTGCCCCAGCGTAGGAGGCAACCTCGGCCTTTTCGGGGGCCGTCTGCTTCAGTCTCCTCCTTTTGTACCCCCACAGGAGGTCGAGGCTCCCTCTCTTCAGGTGCCTGCAGAGATTCTTGGGGCCGTGGCAGATCCCGTGGTTGTCCTGGTCTCTCATGGGATCCCAAATCCAAACCTTCTCCCACGCCCCCTCAGGCATGAGGCGGCGCCCTCACCCATCCGGGTGGGGGGGCGGCTTCGGCTCTTTGCTCACGTCTGGAGGCTCCACGTCTCAGACCGGTGGATTCAGGAGGTGGTGTCCTCCAGTTACAAGATAGAGTTTGCAGCCTGGCCGCCCCCAAGATTCCTCAGATCCCGGATGTCTCAAAACCCTCTGTCAGCTCAGGGTTTGCGCCTTGCGGTTCAATGTCTGTTGGAGTCAGGAGTAATTTGCCTGGTGCCTTCCTAATAACTGGGTCGAGGGTTCTACTCCAATCTGTTCACGGTACCCAAAAAGGACGGGTCCCTGAGGCCCATCCTGGACTTGAAGGGTCTCAACAGGTTTGTCAGATTCAAGCACTTTCGCATGGAGACTCTACGCTCGGCAATCAGTTCCCTGCGCCCGGGCGATTTCATGATCACCATGGACATCAAGGATGCCTACCTTCACGTGCCAATCTTCCCAGGTCATCAGAGATTTCTCAGGTTCGCTCTAGAGGATCAGCATTACCAGTTTGTGGCTTTACCATTCGGTATCACCTCGGCCCCTCGGGTGTTCACCAAGGTGCTGGCGGGCATGATGGCTCTGCTGTGGAATCAGGGCATTTGCATGTTTCCTTATCTGGACGACATTCTGATTGCGGCTCAGTCTCTTCATCAGGCCGAGGAGGATACTCAGGTGGTGACCTCCACTCTCGAGTCCTTTGGCTGGGTGATCAACTATCCCAAGTCTTCACTGTCTCCGTTGGTGAGGTCCTTTCTGGGCACGACTCTGGATACCTCTCAGGTCAAGGTGTTCCTGCCTCAGCAGAAGGTGGAGGGCCTTCAGAAGCAGGCTCGGGCTCTGCTCTTGTGCCCCCATCCCTCCATCCGTCTGGGGATGCAGTTGGTGGGCCTGATGGTGTCCTGCTTCGAGGCGGTCCCCTTTGCTCAGTTTCACATGAGACCTCTTCAGTTGCACCTCTTGTCAGTTTGGGATCGGGACCCTGTGTCCCTGGATCAGGAATTTGCTCTGTCCCCCCTGGCCAGACAGTCCCTCTCGTGGTGGCTGGACTCAAGGAACCTTCTGGATGGCAGGACCTTTCTGCCTCCGTGCTGGGAGACTGTCACCACAGATGCCAGTCTGACCGGTTGGGCGGGCTTTTGGAAGTCTCTGAAGTTCCAGGGACGGTGGGGCCCCCAGGCGGCTCATGCTCCCATCAACGTCCCGGAACTGAAGGCGATCAGGTTGGTTCTGTCTCAGCTGACCTCACACATTCGGGGTCAGGCTGTTCAGATCCGCTCGGACAACCAGACAGCGGTTGCCTACATCAATCATCAGGGAGGGACTCGGAGCAAGCGAGCCCTCAAGGAAGTGTCCCTGATTCTGTCTTGGGCGGAGGAGAATGTCCCCTGCATCTCGGCGGTTTACATTCGCGGGGTGGAGAACCTGGAGGCAGACTCCTGAGCAGGGGGACGTCTCGGCTGGGGGAATGGTCCCTCAACAACCAGGTGTTTCTCTCCCTGTGTCACTGCTGGGGTCAGACGGATGTGGACCTGTTTGCGTCCCGTCACAATCACAAGCTTCCCAGATTTGTCTCCCTGTCTCAGGACCCTCTGGCCTTCGCCACGGATGCCTTAGCAATACCTTGGACGGAGTTTCGGCTCCTCTATGTGTTCCCTCCTTTTCCTCTGCTGGGCAGGGTGCTGCGCAAGATAGCCCAGGAGGGGGTACCAGCCATTCTGGTGGCCCCCTGTTGGCCAAGGAGGATGTGGTTCGCAGACGTCGTGCAGTTGGCAGTAGATCAGTATGTCCTGCCCAAGGATCCAGATCTTCTCACTCATGGACAGCTGCGCCATCCCAATTTACAAACGCTGGCTTTAACGGCTTGGCTGCTGAAACCTCCATCTTGATGGATAAGGGCTTGCCGGCCTCTGTTGATACCATGATTCGGGCTAGGAAGAAGTCCTCGTCCTTTATCTACTACAGGGTCTGGCATGCTTACATTGCCTGGTGTGAGTCCAAGTCTCTTCCTTGTCGGGTGTTTTCTATCCCCAGGATTCTGGAATTTTTGCAACATGGTTTGGATTCGGGCCTTCAACTTAGTGCCCTCAAGGGACAGGTGTCAGCTCTGGAAATTTTTTTCCAAAGATCCCTTGCCAGTCACCAGTTGGTTAAGACTTTTTTCAGGGAGTTTCTCATGTGCGTCCACCTCGTAAGCCTATGCTACCGGTTTGGGACCTGAATCTGGTGTTGTCTGCTCTGCAGGGTCCTCCCTTTGAGCCTATCCATGGGGCGACGTTGCCCATTCTGACTCTTATGGTTGCCTTTTTGGTGGCCATTACTTCTGTCAGGCGAGTTTCTGAGCTGGTGGCGCTTTCCATCAAACCTCCTTATTTTGAGCGGCATCAGGATAAGGTGGTGTTTAGGCTTAAGCCGGATTTCTTGCCTAAGGCTGTGTCTGCTTTTCATCTCAATCAGGACATTGTTTTGCCTTCATTGTGTCCTAACCCTGCTAATTCCAAGGAACGGACTCTGCATTCTCTGGATGTTGTCAGGGCTCTGAAGTTTTATTTGGTTCCTACAGAGACTTTCAGGAAATCTGATGCTCTTTTTGTTCTTCCTGCTGGGCCTAGGAAGGGTTTGCCTCCTTGTTGTGTACATGTTGGATGGAGGCCTCCTTGTTGTGTACATGATGGATGGAGGCCTCCTTGTTGTACATGTTGGATGGAGGCCTCCTTGTTGTACATGTTGGATGGAGGCCTCCTTGTTGTACATGTTGGATGGAGGCCTCCTTGTTGTGTACATGATGGATGGAGGCCTCCTTGTTGTGTACATGATGGATGGAGGCCTCCTTGTTGTGTACATGATGGATGGAGGCCTCCTTGTTGTGTACATGTTGGATGGAGGCCTCCTTGTTGTGTACATGATGGATGGAGGCCTCCTTGTTGTGTACATGTTGGGTGGAGGCCTCCTTGTTGTGTACATGTTGGGTGGAGGCCTCCTTGTTGTGTAGATGTTGGATGGAGGCCTCCTTGTTGTGTACGTGTTGGATGGAGGCCTCCTTGTTGTGTACATGTTGGATGGAGGCCTCCTTGTTGTGTACATGTTGGATGGAGGTCTCCTTGTTGTACATGTTGGATGGAGGCCCCCTTGTTGTGTACATGTTGGGTGGAGGCCTCCTTGTTGTGTAGATGTTGGATGGAGGCCTCCTTGTTGTGTACGTGTTGGGTGGAGGCCTCCTTGTTGTGTAGATGTTGGATGGAGGCCTCCTTGTTGTGTACGTGTTGGATGGAGGCCTCCTTGTTGTGTACATGTTGGATGGAGGCCTCCTTGTTGTGTACATGTTGGATGGAGGTCTCCTTGTTGTACATGTTGGATGGAGGCCTCCTTGTTGTGTACGTGTTGGATGGAGGCCTCCTTGTTGTGTACATGTTGGATGGAGGCCTCCTTGTTGTGTACATGTTGGATGGAGGTCTCCTTGTTGTACATGTTGGATGGAGGCCCCCTTGTTGTGTACATGTTGGATGGAGGCCTCCTTGTTGTGTACATGTTGGATGGAGGTCTCCTTGTTGTACATGTTGGATGGAGGCCCCCTTGTTGTGTACATGTTGGATGGAGGCCTCCTTGTTGTGTACATGTTGGATGGAGGCCTCCTTGTTGTACATGTTGGATGGAGGCCTCCTTGTTGTGTACATGTTGGGTGGAGGCCTCCTTGTTGTGTACATGTTGGGTGGAGGCCTCCTTGTTGTGTACATGTTGGATGGAGGCCTCCTTGTTGTGTACATGTTGGATGGAGGCCTCCTTGTTGTGTACATGTTGGATGGAGGCCTCCTTGTTGTACATGTTGGATGGAGGCCTCCTTGTTGTGTACATGTTGGATGGAGGCCTCCTTGTTGTGTACATGTTGGATGGAGGCCTCCTTGTTGTGTACATGTTGGATGGAGGCCTCCTTGTTGTGTACATGTTGGATGGAGGCCTCCTTGTTGTGTACATGTTGGGTGGAGGCCTCCTTGTTGTGTACATGTTGGGTGGAGGCCTCCTTGTTGTGTACATGTTGGGTGGAGGCCTCCTTGTTGTGTACATGTTGGATAGAGGCCTCCTTGTTGTGTACATGTTGGATGGAGGCCTCCTTGTTGTACATGTTGGATGGAGGCCTCCTTGTTGTACATGATGGATGGAGGCCTCCTTGTTGTACATGTTGGATGGAGGCCTCCTTGTTGTACATGATGGATGGAGGCCTCCTTGTTGTGTAGATGTTGGATGGAGGCCTCCTTGTTGTACATGTTGGATGGAGGCCTCCTTGTTGTACATGTTGGATGGAGGCCTCCTTGTTGTACATGTTGGATGGAGGCCTCCTTGTTGTACATGTTGGATGGAGGCCTCCTTGTTGTACATGATGGATGGAGGCCTCCTTGTTGTGTACATGTTGGATGGAGGCCTCCTTGTTGTGTACATGTTGGATGGAGGCCTCCTTGTTGTACATGTTGGATGGAGGCCTCCTTGTTGTACATGTTGGATGGAGGCCTCCTTGTTGTGTACATGTTGGGTGGAGGCCTCCTTGTTGTACATGTTGGATGGAGGCCTCCTTGTTGTGTAGATGATGGATGGAGGCCTCCTTGTTGTGTACATGTTGGATGGAGGCCTCCGTGTTGTGTACATGTTGGATGGAGGCCTCCTTGTTGTACATGTTGGATGGAGGCCTCCTTGTTGTGTACATGTTGGATGGAGGCCTCCTTGTTGTACATGTTGGATGGAGGCCTCCTTGTTGTACATGTTGGGTGGAGGCCTCCTTGTTGTGTACATGATGGATGGAGGCCTCCTTGTTGTGTACATGATGGATGGAGGCCTCCTTGTTGTGTACATGATGGATGGAGGCCTCCTTGTTGTGTACATGATGGATGGAGGCCTCCTTGTTGTGTACATGATGGATGGAGGCCTCCTTGTTGTGTACATGATGGATGGAGGCCTCCTTGTTGTACATGTTGGATGGAGGCCTCCTTGTTGTGTACATGTTGGATGGAGGCCTCCTTGTTGTGTACATGTTGGATGGAGGCCTCCTTGTTGTACATGTTGGATGGAGGCCTCCTTGTTGTGTACATGTTGGATGGAGGCCTCCTTGTTGTGTACATGTTGGGTGGAGGCCTCCTTGTTGTACATGTTGGATGGAGGCCTCCTTGTTGTACATGTTGGATGGAGGCCTCCTTGTTGTACATGTTGGATGGAGGCCTCCTTGTTGTACATGTTGGATGGAGGCCTCCTTGTTGTGTACATGTTGGATGGAGGCCTCCTTGTTGTGTACATGTTGGATGGAGGCCTCCTTGTTGTACATGTTGGATGGAAGCCTCCTTGTTGTGTACATGTTGGATGGAGGCCTCCTTGTTGTACATGTTGGATGGAGGCCTCCTTGTTGTGTACATGTTGGATGGAGGCCTCCTTGTTGTACATGTTGGATGGAGGCCTCCTTGTTGTGTACATGTTGGATGGAGGCCTCCTTGTTGTCTACATGTTGGATGGAGGCCTCCTTGTTGTATATGTTGGATGGAGGCCTCCTTGTTGTGTACATGTTGGGTGGAGGCCTCCTTGTTGTGTACATGTTGGATGGAGGCCTCCTTGTTGTATATGTTGGATGGAGGCCTCCTTGTTGTGTACATGTTGGGTGGAGGCCTCCTTGTTGTACATGATGGATGGAGGCCTCCTTGTTGTACATGTTGGGTGGAGGCCTCCTTGTTGTGTACATGTTGGATGGAGGCCTCCTTGTTGTGTACATGTTGGATGGAGGCCTCCTTGTTGTGTACATGTTGGATGGAGGCCTCCTTGTTGTGTACATGTTGGATGGAGGCCTCCTTGTTGTACATGTTGGATGGAGGCCTCCTTGTTGTGTACATGTTGGGTGGAGGCCTCCTTGTTGTGTACATGTTGGGTGGAGGCCTCCTTGTTGTGTACATGTTGGATGGAGGCCTCCTTGTTGTGTACATGTTGGATGGAGGCCTCCTTGTTGTGTACATGATGGATGGAGGCCTCCTTGTTGTACATGATGGATGGAGGCCTCCTTGTTGTGTACATGTTGGGTGGAAGCCTCCTTGTTGTGTACATGATGGATGGAGGCCTCCTTGTTGTACATGTTGGATGGAGGCCTCCTTGTTGTGTACATGTTGGATGGAGGCCTCCTTGTTGTGTACATGTTGGATGGAGGCCTCCTTGTTGTGTACATGTTGGATGGAGGCCTCCTTGTTGTGTACATGTTGGATGGAGGCCTCCTTGTTGTGTACATGTTGGGTGGAGGCCTCCTTGTTGTGTACATGTTGGGTGGAGGCCTCCTTGTTGTGTACATGTTGGGTGGAGGCCTCCTTGTTGTGTACATGTTGGATAGAGGCCTCCTTGTTGTGTACATGTTGGATGGAGGCCTCCTTGTTGTACATGTTGGATGGAGGCCTCCTTGTTGTACATGATGGATGGAGGCCTCCTTGTTGTACATGTTGGATGGAGGCCTCCTTGTTGTACATGATGGATGGAGGCCTCCTTGTTGTGTAGATGTTGGATGGAGGCCTCCTTGTTGTACATGTTGGATGGAGGCCTCCTTGTTGTACATGTTGGATGGAGGCCTCCTTGTTGTGTACATGTTGGATGGAGGCCTCCTTGTTGTACATGTTGGATGGAGGCCTCCTTGTTGTACATGATGGATGGAGGCCTCCTTGTTGTGTACATGTTGGATGGAGGCCTCCTTGTTGTGTACATGTTGGATGGAGGCCTCCTTGTTGTACATGTTGGATGGAGGCCTCCTTGTTGTACATGTTGGATGGAGGCCTCCTTGTTGTGTACATGTTGGGTGGAGGCCTCCTTGTTGTACATGTTGGATGGAGGCCTCCTTGTTGTGTACATGTTGGATGGAGGCCTCCTTGTTGTACATGTTGGATGGAGGCCTCCTTGTTGTGTACATGTTGGGTGGAGGCCTCCTTGTTGTACATGTTGGATGGAGGCCTCCTTGTTGTACATGTTGGATGGAGGCCTCCTTGTTGTACATGTTGGATGGAGGCCTCCTTGTTGTGTACATGTTGGATGGAGGCCTCCTTGTTGTACATGTTGGATGGAAGCCTCCTTGTTGTGTACATGTTGGATGGAGGCCTCCTTGTTGTACATGTTGGATGGAGGCCTCCTTGTTGTGTACATGTTGGATGGAGGCCTCCTTGTTGTGTACATGTTGGATGGAGGCCTCCTTGTTGTGTACATGTTGGATGGAGGCCTCCTTGTTGTCTACATGTTGGATGGAGGCCTCCTTGTTGTATATGTTGGATGGAGGCCTCCTTGTTGTGTACATGTTGGGTGGAGGCCTCCTTGTTGTGTACATGTTGGATGGAGGCCTCCTTGTTGTATATGTTGGATGGAGGCCTCCTTGTTGTGTACATGTTGGGTGGAGGCCTCCTTGTTGTACATGATGGATGGAGGCCTCCTTGTTGTACATGTTGGGTGGAGGCCTCCTTGTTGTGTACATGTTGGATGGAGGCCTCCTTGTTGTGTACATGTTGGATGGAGGCCTCCTTGTTGTGTACATGTTGGATGGAGGCCTCCTTGTTGTGTACATGTTGGATGGAGGCCTCCTTGTTGTACATGTTGGATGGAGGCCTCCTTGTTGTGTACATGTTGGGTGGAGGCCTCCTTGTTGTGTACATGTTGGATGGAGGCCTCCTTGTTGTGTACATGTTGGGTGGAGGCCTCCTTGTTGTGTACATGTTGGGTGGAGGCCTCCTTGTTGTGTACATGTTGGGTGGAGGCCTCCTTGTTGTGTACATGTTGGATAGAGGCCTCCTTGTTGTGTACATGTTGGATGGAGGCCTCCTTGTTGTACATGTTGGATGGAGGCCTCCTTGTTGTACATGATGGATGGAGGCCTCCTTGTTGTACATGTTGGATGGAGGCCTCCTTGTTGTACATGATGGATGGAGGCCTCCTTGTTGTGTAGATGTTGGATGGAGGCCTCCTTGTTGTACATGTTGGATGGAGGCCTCCTTGTTGTACATGTTGGATGGAGGCCTCCTTGTTGTACATGTTGGATGGAGGCCTCCTTGTTGTACATGTTGGATGGAGGCCTCCTTGTTGTACATGATGGATGGAGGCCTCCTTGTTGTGTACATGTTGGATGGAGGCCTCCTTGTTGTACATGTTGGATGGAGGCCTCCTTGTTGTACATGATGGATGGAGGCCTCCTTGTTGTGTACATGTTGGGTGGAGGCCTCCTTGTTGTGTACATGTTGGATGGAGGCCTCCTTGTTGTGTACATGTTGGATGGAGGCCTCCTTGTTGTACATGTTGGATGGAGGCCTCCTTGTTGTACATGTTGGATGGAGGCCTCCTTGTTGTACATGTTGGATGGAGGCCTCCTTGTTGTGTACATGTTGGGTGGAGGCCTCCTTGTTGTACATGTTGGATGGAGGCCTCCTTGTTGTGTAGATGATGGATGGAGGCCTCCTTGTTGTGTACATGTTGGATGGAGGCCTCCGTGTTGTGTACATGTTGGATGGAGGCCTCCTTGTTGTACATGTTGGATGGAGGCCTCCTTGTTGTGTACATGTTGGATGGAGGCCTCCTTGTTGTACATGTTGGATGGAGGCCTCCTTGTTGTACATGTTGGATGGAGGCCTCCTTGTTGTGTACATGTTGGATGGAGGCCTCCTTGTTGTACATGTTGGATGGAGGCCTCCTTGTTGTGTACATGTTGGGTGGAAGCCTCCTTGTTGTACATGTTGGATGGAGGCCTCCTTGTTGTGTACATGTTGGGTGGAAGCCTCCTTGTTGTACATGTTGGATGGAGGCCTCCTTGTTGTGTACATGTTGGGTGGAAGCCTCCTTGTTGTGTACATGTTGGATGGAGGCCTCCTTGTTGTGTACATGTTGGATGGAGGCCTCCTTGTTGTACATGTTGGATGGAGGCCTCCTTGTTGTGTACATGTTGGATGGAGGCCTCCTTGTTGTGTACATGTTGGGTGGAGGCCTCCTTGTTGTACATGTTGGATGGAGGCCTCCTTGTTGTACATGTTGGATGGAGGCCTCCTTGTTGTACATGTTGGATGGAGGCCTCCTTGTTGTACATGTTGGATGGAGGCCTCCTTGTTGTGTACATGTTGGATGGAGGCCTCCTTGTTGTGTACATGTTGGATGGAGGCCTCCTTGTTGTACATGTTGGATGGAAGCCTCCTTGTTGTGTACATGTTGGATGGAGGCCTCCTTGTTGTGTACATGTTGGGTGGAGGCCTCCTTGTTGTACATGTTGGATGGAGGCCTCCTTGTTGTACATGTTGGATGGAGGCCTCCTTGTTGTACATGTTGGATGGAGGCCTCCTTGTTGTACATGTTGGATGGAGGCCTCCTTGTTGTGTACATGTTGGATGGAGGCCTCCTTGTTGTGTACATGTTGGATGGAGGCCTCCTTGTTGTACATGTTGGATGGAAGCCTCCTTGTTGTGTACATGTTGGATGGAGGCCTCCTTGTTGTACATGTTGGATGGAGGCCTCCTTGTTGTGTACATGTTGGATGGAGGCCTCCTTGTTGTACATGTTGGATGGAGGCCTCCTTGTTGTGTACATGTTGGATGGAGGCCTCCTTGTTGTCTACATGTTGGATGGAGGCCTCCTTGTTGTATATGTTGGATGGAGGCCTCCTTGTTGTGTACATGTTGGGTGGAGGCCTCCTTGTTGTGTACATGTTGGATGGAGGCCTCCTTGTTGTATATGTTGGATGGAGGCCTCCTTGTTGTGTACATGTTGGGTGGAGGCCTCCTTGTTGTACATGTTGGATGGAGGCCTCCTTGTTGTGTACATGTTGGGTGGAGGCCTCCTTGTTGTGTACATGTTGGATGGAGGCCTCCTTGTTGTGTACATGATGGATGGAGGCCTCCTTGTTGTGTACATGTTGGATGGAGGCCTCCTTGTTGTGTACATGTTGGGTGGAGGCCTCCTTGTTGTGTACATGATGGATGGAGGCCTCCTTGTTGTGTACATGTTGGATGGAGGCCTCCTTGTTGTGTACATGATGGATGGAGGCCTCCTTGTTGTGTACATGTTGGATGGAGGCCTCCTTGTTGTACATGTTGGATGGAGGCCTCCTTGTTGTGTACATGATGGATGGAGGCCTCCTTGTTGTACATGTTGGATGGAGGCCTCCTTGTTGTACATGTTGGATGGAGGCCTCCTTGTTGTACATGTTGGATGGAGGCCTCCTTGTTGTACATGTTGGATGTAAGCCTTCTTGTTGTACATGATGGATGGAGGCCTCCTTGTTGTACATGTTGGATGGAGGCCTCCTTGTTGTACATGTTGGATGGAGGCCTCCTTGTTGTACATGTTGGATGGAGGCCTCCTTGTTGTACATGTTGGATGGAGGCCTCCTTGTTGTGTACATGTTGGATGGAGGCCTCCTTGTTGTACATGTTGGATGGAGGCCTCCTTGTTGTGTACATGTTGGGTGGAGGCCTCCTTGTTGTACATGTTGGATGGAGGCCTCCTTGTTGTGTACATGTTGGATGGAGGCCTCCTTGTTGTACATGTTGGATGGAGGCCTCCTTGTTGTACATGTTGGATGGAGGCCTCCTTGTTGTACATGTTGGGTGGAGGCCTCCTTGTTGTACATGTTGGATGGAGGCCTCCTTGTTGTACATGTTGGATGGAGGCCTCCTTGTTGTACATGTTGGATGGAGGCCTCCTTGTTGTACATGTTGGATGGAGGCCTCCTTGTTGTGTACATGTTGGATGGAGGCCTCCTTGTTGTGTACATGTTGGATGGAGGCCTCCTTGTTGTGTACATGATGGATGGAGGCCTCCTTGTTGTGTACATGTTGGATGGAGGCCTCCTTGTTGTACATGTTGGATGGAGGCCTCCTTGTTGTGTAGATGTTGGATGGAGGCCTCCTTGTTGTGTACATGATGGATGGAGGCCTCCTTGTTGTGTACATGTTGGATGGAGGCCTCCTTGTTGTGTAGATGTTGGATGGAGGCCTCCTTGTTGTGTACATGTTGGATGGAGGCCTCCTTGTTGTACATGTTGGATGGAGGCCTCCTTGTTGTGTAGATGTTGGATGGAGGCCTCCTTGTTGTGTACATGATGGATGGAGGCCTCCTTGTTGTGTACATGTTGGGTGGAGGCCTCCTTGTTGTACATGTTGGATGGAGGCCTCCTTGTTGTGTAGATGTTGGATGGAGGCCTCCTTGTTGTACATGTTGGATGGAGGCCTCCTTGTTGTGTACATGTTGGGTGGAGGCCTCCTTGTTGTACATGTTGGGTGGAGGCCTCCTTGTTGTACATGTTGGATGGAGGCCTCCTTGTTGTGTACATGTTGGGTGGAGGCCTCCTTGTTGTGTACATGTTGGATGGAGGCCTCCTTGTTGTACATGTTGGATGGAGGCCTCCTTGTTGTGTACATGTTGGATGGAGGCCTCCTTGTTGTGTACATGATGGATGGAGGCCTCCTTGTTGTGTACATGTTGGGTGGAGGCCTCCTTGTTGTGTACATGTTGGGTGGAGGCCTCCTTGTTGTACATGTTGGATGGAGGCCTCCTTGTTGTGTACATGTTGGGTGGAGGCCTCCTTGTTGTACATGTTGGATGGAGGCCTCCTTGTTGTACATGTTGGATGGAGGCCTCCTTGTTGTGTACATGTTGGATGGAGGCCTCCTTGTTGTATATGTTGGATGGAGGCCTCCTTGTTGTGTACATGTTGGGTGGAGGCCTCCTTGTTGTACATGATGGATGGAGGCCTCCTTGTTGTGTACATGTTGGATGGAGGCCTCCTTGTTGTACATGTTGGATGGAGGCCTCCTTGTTGTACATGTTGGATGGAGGCCTCCTTGTTGTGTACATGTTGGATGGAGGCCTCCTTGTTGTATATGTTGGATGGAGGCCTCCTTGTTGTGTACATGTTGGGTGGAGGCCTCCTTGTTGTACATGATGGATGGAGGCCTCCTTGTTGTGTACATGATGGATGGAGGCCTCCTTGTTGTGTACATGTTGGATGGAGGCCTCCTTGTTGTGTACATGTTGGGTGGAGGCCTCCTTGTTGTACATGTTGGATGGAGGCCTCCTTGTTGTGTACATGTTGGGTGGAGGCCTCCTTGTTGTGTACATGTTGGGTGGAGGCCTCCTTGTTGTACATGTTGGATGGAGGCCTCCTTGTTGTACATGTTGGGTGGAGGCCTCCTTGTTGTACATGTTGGATGGAGGCCTCCTTGTTGTGTACATGTTGGATGGAGGCCTCCTTGTTGTGTACATGTTGGATGGAGGCCTCCTTGTTGTGTACATGTTGGATGGAGGCCTCCTTGTTGTCTACATGTTGGATGGAGGCCTCCTTGTTGTACATGTTGGATGGAGGCCTCCTTGTTGTCTACATGTTGGATGGAGGCCTCCTTGTTGTACATGATGGATGGAGGCCTCCTTGTTGTGTACATGTTGGATGGAGGCCTCCTTGTTGTACATGTTGGATGGAGGCCTCCTTGTTGTGGGTGTGGCCTAGTTCCTGGGGGCGGGCTTTCATTTTATGCGTGCGTCTGTGACAGAGCTGTGGGTGTGGCCTAGTTCCTGGGGGCGGGGCTTTCGATACATTTCAACGCCCTCTCTTCTCATTCGCAGAATCCGCTCGGCGCCCGTGGGACAGAGGAAGCACCACGTTGCCCAGGTAATGGCAGGCATCTTGCTGATGTCATCACGGCGTGTGACATCATGGCAGTGTGTGAGCTCACCCCTCGCTCTCTGTGTCCGCAGGATGAAGTCGTCGCTCGGCAGCACCGAGGTGGCTCCGGCAGGGGCTACGGACGACTCCGCGGATCCCATGGACAGGATTAAGCAGGTAAACGCCGGCCGCGCCCCCGCAAGCGTTACACAGCGCCTTTGGTTCCGCTTTAATTGTGCGAATGTCTCCTATAGACCTTTACTGGACAGGAGCGCGGCACGTGCGCCGGCTGCTGATTGGCCGGTCGCTGCTGCAACTTCTGCCGAGGATGGCGCCACTTCCTGTCTCTCACAATAATCCGCCGCCAGCGAGAAACCGCAACCGCCAGACGGACACATTACCTTATATAGCGCTGACATATACCACAGCACAGTACAGAGCACAGCGAGGGGTTAATGTGTGACGACGCAGTGACCCCCCCCCCCCCCCCCCCCCCGCTCACATCCAGGCTGCTGTACATATCGGCCAATCAGAGGCAAAGGAGTCATTATGACATCATAGAGACCCCACACCAGAGATCCAGCATGAGACCGTTATCTGTACTGCGCCACGGCACAGAGCAGCGCTATATAAGGGATGAAAGCTCTGAGGGACAGGAGGTCATGTGACTGCTTCTATGTACAGCGCTGTGGTATATGTCAGCGCTATATAATGTATAATAACAGTGTGTGAGTGTGGAGGAGACATTAGAGTGTGAGCTCTGAGGGACAGGAGGTCATGTGACTGCTTCTATGTACAGCGCTGTGGTATATGTCAGCGCTATATAATGTATAATAACAGTGTGTGAGTGTGGGGGAGACATTAGAGTGTGAGCTCTGAGGGACAGGAGGTCATGTGACTGCTTCTATGTACAGTGCTATATAAACGTATAATAAGGATGTTGGGCAGCGCAGTGGGCGGGGTTATGATGCGACGCGGTCATGTGATGTCATGTGATCTCTCTGCAGGAGCTGGTGGAGGAGATGCGTCGGGAGCTGCAGAAGGTGAAGGAGGAGATCATAGAAGGTGAGACCCCGCCCAGCCTTTTCCACGTTCACCAATCAGGCTTCAGGGGGGTGTGGCTGCTCTCTCTCCACTCAAGCCAATGAGAGCTGTTTGCCGAATGACATAGACACAGCAGAGCCCCTCATTGGACGAGAGATTAGACGTTGTGTATATACAAGAATGTACCCGATGGAGGGACCCCGAAACGTTATGTATATACAAGAATGTACCCGATGGAGGGACCCCGAAACGTTATGTATATACAAGAATGTACCCGATGGAGGGGCCCCGAAACGTTATGTATATACAAGAATGTACCCGATGGAGGGACCCCGAAACGTTGGGTATATACAAGAATGTACCCGATGGAGGGACCCCGAAACGTTGGGTATATACAAGAATGTACCCGATGGAGGGACCCCGAAACGTTATGTATATACAAGAATGTACCCGATGGAGGGACCCCGAAACGTTGGGTATATACAAGAATGTACCCGATGGAGGGACCCCGAAACGTTATGTATATACAAGAATGTACCCGATGGAGGGACCCCGAAACGTTATGTATATACAAGAATGTACCCGATGGAGGGACCCCGAAACGTTATGTATATACAAGAATGTACCCGATGGAGGGACCCCGAAACGTTGGGTATATACAAGAATGTACCCGATGGAGGGACCCCGAAACGTTATGTATATACAAGAATGTACCCGATGGAGGGACCCCGAAACGTTGGGTATATACAAGAATGTACCCGATGGAGGGACCCCGAAACGTTATGTATATACAAGAATGTACCCGATGGAGGGACCCCGAAACGTTGTGTATATACAAGAATGTACCCGATGGAGGGACCCCGAAACGTTGGGGATATACAAGAATGTACCCGATGGAGGGACCCCGAAACGTTATGTATATACAAGAATGTACCCGATGGAGGGACCCCGAAACGTTGGGTATATACAAGAATGTACCCGATGGAGGGACCCCGAAACGTTGGGGATATACAAGAATGTACCCGATGGAGGGACCCCGAAACGTTATGTATATACAAGAATGTACCCGATGGAGGGACCCCGAAACGTTATGTATATACAAGAATGTACCCGATGGAGGGACCCCGAAACGTTATGTATATACAAGAATGTACCCGATGGAGGGACCCCGAAACGTTATGTATATACAAGAATGTACCCGATGGAGGGGCCCCGAAACGTTGGGGATATACAAGAATGTACCCGATGGAGGGACCCCGAAACGTTGTGTATATACAAGAATGTACCCGATGGAGGGACCCCGAAACGTTGGGTATATACAAGAATGTACCCGATGGAGGGACCCCGAAACGTTGTGTATATACAAGAATGTACCCGATGGAGGGACCCCGAAACGTTGGGTATATACAAGAATGTACCCGATGGAGGGACCCCGAAACGTTGGGGATATACAAGAATGTACCCGATGGAGGGACCCCGAAACGTTATGTATATACAAGAATGTACCCGATGGAGGGGCCCCGAAACGTTATGTATATACAAGAATGTACCCGATGGAGGGACCCCGAAACGTTGTGTATATACAAGAATGTACCCGATGGAGGGACCCCGAAACGTTGGGGATATACAAGAATGTACCCGATGGAGGGGCCCCGAAACGTTGGGGATATACAAGAATGTACCCGATGGAGGGACCCCGAAACGTTATGTATATACAAGAATGTACCCGATGGAGGGACCCCGAAACGTTGGGGATATACAAGAATGTACCCGATGGAGGGACCCCGAAACGTTATGTATATACAAGAATGTACCCGATGGAGGGGCCCCGAAACGTTGGGTATATACAAGAATGTACCCGATGGAGGGACCCCGAAACGTTATGTATATACAAGAATGTACCCGATGGAGGGACCCCGAAACGTTGGGTATATACAAGAATGTACCCGATGGAGGGACCCCGAAACGTTATGTATATACAAGAATGTACCCGATGGAGGGACCCCGAAACGTTATGTATATACAAGAATGTACCCGATGGAGGGACCCCGAAACGTTATGTATATACAAGAATGTACCCGATGGAGGGACCCCGAAACGTTGGGTATATACAAGAATGTACCCGATGGAGGGACCCCGAAACGTTATGTATATACAAGAATGTACCCGATGGAGGGACCCCGAAACGTTGTGTATATACAAGAATGTACCCGATGGAGGGACCCCGAAACGTTGGGGATATACAAGAATGTACCCGATGGAGGGACCCCGAAACGTTATGTATATACAAGAATGTACCCGATGGAGGGACCCCGAAACGTTATGTATATACAAGACTGTACCCGATGGAGGGACCCCGAAACGTTATGTATATACAAGAATGTACCCGATGGAGGGACCCCCGAAACGTTATGTATATACAAGAATGTACCCGATGGAGGGACCCCGAAACGTTATGTATATACAAGAATGTACCCGATGGAGGGACCCCGAAACGTTATGTATATACAAGAATGTACCCGATGGAGGGACCCCGAAACGTTGGGTATATACAAGAATGTACCCGATGGAGGGACCCCGAAACGTTGGGGATATACAAGAATGTACCCGATGGAGGGACCCCGAAACGTTATGTATATACAAGAATGTACCCGATGGAGGGACCCCGAAACGTTATGTATATACAAGAATGTACCCGATGGAGGGACCCCGAAACGTTGTGTATATACAAGAATGTACCCGATGGAGGGACCCCGAAACGTTATGTATATACAA
Source organism: Gastrophryne carolinensis (assembly GCA_027917425.1). NCBI lineage: Eukaryota > Metazoa > Chordata > Amphibia > Anura > Microhylidae > Gastrophryne > Gastrophryne carolinensis. Next base: position 179,199 of record JAQIHN010000011.1, on the reverse strand, counting down.
GAATGTACCCGATGGAGGGACCCCGAAACGTTATGTATATACAAGAATGTACCCGATGGAGGGACCCCGAAACGTTATGTATATACAAGAATGTACCCGATGGAGGGGCCCCGAAACGTTGGGGATATACAAGAATGTACCCGATGGAGGGACCCCGAAACGTTGTGTATATACAAGAATGTACCCGATGGAGGGACCCCGAAACGTTGGGTATATACAAGAATGTACCCGATGGAGGGACCCCGAAACGTTGTGTATATACAAGAATGTACCCGATGGAGGGACCCCGAAACGTTGGGTATATACAAGAATGTACCCGATGGAGGGACCCCGAAACGTTGGGGATATACAAGAATGTACCCGATGGAGGGACCCCGAAACGTTATGTATATACAAGAATGTACCCGATGGAGGGGGCCCCGAAACGTTATGTATATACAAGAATGTACCCGATGGAGGGACCCCGAAACGTTGGGGATATACAAGAATGTACCCGATGGAGGGGCCCCGAAACGTTGGGGATATACAAGAATGTACCCGATGGAGGGACCCCGAAACGTTGGGGATATACAAGAATGTACCCGATGGAGGGACCCCGAAACGTTGGGTATATACAAGAATGTACCCGATGGAGGGCCCCGAAACGTTGGGGATATACAAGAATGTACCCGATGGAGGGACCCCGAAACGTTATGTATATACAAGAATGTACCCGATGGAGGGACCCCGAAACGTTATGTATATACAAGAATGTACCCGATGGAGGGACCCCGAAACGTTGTGTATATACAAGAATGTACCCGATGGAGGGACCCCGAAACGTTATGTATATACAAGAATGTACCCGATGGAGGGACCCCGAAACGTTGGGGATATACAAGAATGTACCCGATGGAGGGGCCCCGAAACGTTATGTATATACAAGAATGTACCCGATGGAGGGACCCCGAAACGTTGTGTATATACAAGAATGTACCCGATGGAGGGACCCCGAAACGTTATGTATATACAAGAATGTACCCGATGGAGGGACCCCGAAACGTTGTGTATATACAAGAATGTACCCGATGGAGGGACCCCGAAACGGGGATATACAAGAATGTACCCGATGGAGGGACCCCGAAACGTTGGGTATATACAAGAATGTACCCGATGGAGGGACCCCGAAACGTTGGGGATATACAAGAATGTACCCGATGGAGGGACCCCGAAACGTTGTGTATATACAAGAATGTACCCGATGGAGGGACCCCGAAACGTTGGGTATATACAAGAATGTATCCGATGGAGGGACCCCGAAACGTTATGTATATACAAGAATGTACCCGATGGAGGGACCCCGAAACGTTGGGTATATACAAGAATGTACCCGATGGAGGGACCCCGAAACGTTGTGTATATACAAGAATGTACCCGATGGAGGGACCCCGAAACGTTGGGGATATACAAGAATGTACCCGATGGAGGGACCCCGAAACGTTGGGGATATACAAGAATGTACCCGATGGAGGGACCCCGAAACGTTGGGGATATACAAGAATGTACCCGATGGAGGGACCCCCGAAACGTTGGGTATATACAAGAATGTACCCGATGGAGGGACCCCGAAACGTTGGGTATATACAAGAATGTACCCGATGGAGGGACCCCGAAACGTTATGTATATACAAGAATGTACCCGATGGAGGGGCCCCGAAACGTTGGGGATATACAAGAATGTACCCGATGGAGGGACCCCGAAACGTTATGTATATACAAGAATGTACCCGATGGAGGGACCCCGAAACGTTATGTATATACAAGAATGTACCCGATGGAGGGACCCCGAAACGTTATGTATATACAAGAATGTACCCGATGGAGGGACCCCGAAACGTTATGTATATACAAGAATGTACCCGATGGAGGGACCCCGAAACGTTGTGTATATACAAGAATGTACCCGATGGAGGGACCCCGAAATGTTATGTATATACAAGAATGTACCCGATGGAGGGACCCCGAAACGTTATGTATATACAAGAATGTACCCGATGGAGGGACCCCGAAACGTTGTGTATATACAAGAATGTACCCGATGGAGGGACCCCGAAACGTTATGTATATACAAGAATGTACCCGATGGAGGGACCCCGAAACGTTATGTATATACAAGAATGTACCCGATGGAGGGGCCCCGAAACGTTATGTATATACAAGAATGTACCCGATGGAGGGACCCCGAAACGTTATGTATATACAAGAATGTACCCGATGGAGGGACCCCGAAACGTTATGTATATACAAGAATGTACCCGATGGAGGGACCCCGAAACGTTGGGTATATACAAGAATGTACCCGATGGAGGGACCCCGAAACGTTATGTATATACAAGAATGTACCCGATGGAGGGGCCCCGAAACGTTGTGTATATACAAGAATGTACCCGATGGAGGGACCCCGAAACGTTATGTATATACAAGAATGTACCCGATGGAGGGACCCCGAAACGTTGGGTATATACAAGAATGTACCCGATGGAGGGACCCCGAAACGTTATGTATATACAAGAATGTACCCGATGGAGGGACCCCGAAACGTTGGGTATATACAAGAATGTACCCGATGGAGGGACCCCGAAACGTTGGGTATATACAAGAATGTACCCGATGGAGGGACCCCGAAACGTTATGTATATACAAGAATGTACCCGATGGAGGGACCCCGAAACGTTATGTATATACAAGAATGTACCCGATGGAGGGACCCCGAAACGTTGGGTATATACAAGAATGTACCCGATGGAGGGACCCCGAAACGTTGGGTATATACAAGAATGTACCCGATGGAGGGACCCCGAAACGTTATGTATATACAAGAATGTACCCGATGGAGGGACCCCGAAACGTTGTGTATATACAAGAATGTACCCGATGGAGGGACCCCGAAACGTTATGTATATACAAGAATGTACCCGATGGAGGGACCCCGAAACGTTATGTATATACAAGAATGTACCCGATGGAGGGACCCCGAAACGTTGGGGATATACAAGAATGTACCCGATGGAGGGACCCCGAAACGTTATGTATATACAAGAATGTACCCGATGGAGGGACCCCGAAACGTTGGGGATATACAAGAATGTACCCGATGGAGGGACCCCGAAACGTTATGTATATACAAGAATGTACCCGATGGAGGGACCCCGAAACGTTGTGTATATACAAGAATGTACCCGATGGAGGGACCCCGAAACGTTGTGTATATACAAGAATGTACCCGATGGAGGGACCCCGAAACGTTGTGTATATACAAGAATGTACCCGATGGAGGGACCCCGAAACGTTGGGTATATACAAGAATGTACCCGATGGAGGGACCCCGAAACGTTATGTATATACAAGAATGTACCCGATGGAGGGACCCCGAAACGTTATGTATATACAAGAATGTACCCGATGGAGGGACCCCGAAACGTTATGTATATACAAGAATGTACCCGATGGAGGGACCCCGAAACGTTGGGGATATACAAGAATGTACCCGATGGAGGGACCCCGAAACGTTGGGGATATACAAGAATGTACCCGATGGAGGGACCCCGAAACGTTATGTATATACAAGAATGTACCCGATGGAGGGACCCCGAAACGTTGTGTATATACAAGAATGTACCCGATGGAGGGACCCCGAAACGTTGTGTATATACAAGAATGTACCCGATGGAGGGACCCCGAAACGTTATGTATATACAAGAATGTACCCGATGGAGGGACCCCGAAACGTTATGTATATACAAGAATGTACCCGATGGAGGGACCCCGAAACGTTGGGGATATACAAGAATGTACCCGATGGAGGGACCCCGAAACGTTATGTATATACAAGAATGTACCCGATGGAGGGACCCCGAAACGTTGGGGATATACAAGAATGTACCCGATGGAGGGACCCCGAAACGTTATGTATATACAAGAATGTACCCGATGGAGGGACCCCGAAACGTTATGTATATACAAGAATGTACCCGATGGAGGGACCCCGAAACGTTATGTATATACAAGAATGTACCCGATGGAGGGACCCCGAAACGTTGTGTATATACAAGAATGTACCCGATGGAGGGACCCCGAAACGTTGGGGATATACAAGAATGTACCCGATGGAGGGACCCCGAAACGTTATGTATATACAAGAATGTACCCGATGGAGGGACCCCGAAACGTTATGTATATACAAGAATGTACCCGATGGAGGGACCCCGAAACGTTATGTATATACAAGAATGTACCCGATGGAGGGACCCCGAAACGTTGGGTATATACAAGAATGTACCCGATGGAGGGACCCCGAAACGTTGTGTATATACAAGAATGTACCCGATGGAGGGACCCCGAAACGTTATGTATATACAAGAATGTACCCGATGGAGGGACCCCGAAACGTTATGTATATACAAGAATGTACCCGATGGAGGGACCCCGAAACGTTGTGTATATACAAGAATGTACCCGATGGAGGGACCCCGAAACGTTGGATATATACAAGAATGTACCCAATGGAGGGACCCCGAAACGTTGTGTATATACAAGAATGTACCCGATGGAGGGACCCCGAAACGTTATGTATATACAAGAATGTACCCGATGGAGGGACCCCGAAACGTTGGGGATATACAAGAATGTACCCGATGGAGGGACCCCGAAACGTTATGTATATACAAGAATGTACCCGATGGAGGGACCCCGAAACGTTATGTATATACAAGAATGTACCCGATGGGGGGACCCCGAAACGTTATGTATATACAAGAATGTACCCGATGGAGGGACCCCGAAACGTTATGTATATACAAGAATGTACCCGATGGAGGGACCCCGAAACGTTGTGTATATACAAGAATGTACCCGATGGAGGGACCCCGAAACGTTATGTATATACAAGAATGTACCCGATGGAGGGACCCCGAAACGTTGGGTATATACAAGAATGTACCCGATGGAGGGACCCCGAAACGTTATGTATATACAAGAATGTACCCGATGGAGGGACCCCGAAACGTTATGTATATACAAGAATGTACCCGATGGAGGGACCCCGAAACGTTGGGGATATACAAGAATGTCCCGATGGAGGGACCCCGAAACGTTATGTATATACAAGAATGTACCCGATGGAGGGACCCCGAAACGTTATGTATATACAAGAATGTACCCGATGGAGGGACCCCGAAACGTTGGGAATATACAAGAATGTACCCGATGGAGGGACCCCGAAACGTTATGTATATACAAGAATGTACCCGATGGAGGGACCCCGAAACGTTATGTATATACAAGAATGTACCCGATGGAGGGACCCCGAAACGTTGTGTATATACAAGAATGTACCCGATGGAGGGACCCCGAAACGTTATGTATATACAAGAATGTACCCGATGGAGGGACCCCGAAACGTTGGATATATACAAGAATGTACCCGATGGAGGGACCCCGAAACGTTATGTATATACAAGAATGTACCCGATGGAGGGACCCCGAAACGTTATGTATATACAAGAATGTACCCGATGGAGGGACCCCGAAACGTTATGTATATACAAGAATGTACCCGATGGAGGGACCCCGAAACGTTGTGTATATACAAGAATGTATCCGATGGAGGGACCCCGAAACGTTGGGGATATACAAGAATGTACCCGATGGAGGGACCCCGAAACGTTGGGTATATACAAGAATGTACCCAATGGAGGGACCCCGAAACGTTGGGAATATACAAGAATGTACCCGATGGAGGGACCCCGAAACGTTATGTATATACAAGAATGTACCCGATGGAGGGACCCCGAAACGTTGGGGATATACAAGAATGTACCCGATGGAGGGACCCCGAAACGTTATGTATATACAAGAATGTACCCGATGGAGGGACCCCGAAACGTTGGGTATATACAAGAATGTACCCAATGGAGGGACCCCGAAACGTTATGTATATACAAGAATGTACCCGATGGAGGGACCCCGAAACGTTGGGGATATACAAGAATGTACCCGATGGAGGGACCCCGAAACGTTATGTATATACAAGAATGTACCCGATGGAGGGACCCCGAAACGTTGGGTATATACAAGAATGTACCCGATGGAGGGACCCCGAAACGTTGGGAATATACAAGAATGTACCCGATGGAGGGACCCCAAAACGTTATGTATATACAAGAATGTATCCGATGGAGGGACCCCGAAACGTTGGGGATATAGAAGAATGTACCCGATGGAGGGACCCCGAAACGTTGGGTATATACAAGAATGTACCCAATGGAGGGACCCCGAAACGTTGGGAATATACAAGAATGTACCCGATGGAGGGACCCCGAAACGTTATGTATATACAAGAATGTACCCGATGGAGGGACCCCGAAACGTTATGTATATACAAGAATGTACCCGATGGAGGGACCCCGAAACGTTGTGTATATACAAGAATGTACCCGATGGAGGGACCCCGAAACGTTGTGTATATACAAGAATGTACCCGATGGAGGGACCCCGAAACGTTATGTATATACAAGAATGTACCCGATGGAGGGACCCCGAAACGTTGTGTATATACAAGAATGTACCCGATGGAGGGACCCCGAAACGTTGTGTATATACAAGAATGTACCCGATGGAGGGACCCCGAAACGTTATGTATATACAAGAATGTACCCGATGGAGGGACCCCGAAACGTTATGTATATACAAGAATGTACCCGATGGAGGGACCCCGAAACGTTATGTATATACAAGAATGTCCCGATGGAGGGACCCCGAAACGTTATGTATATACAAGAATGTACCCGATGGAGGGACCCCGAAACGTTGGGAATATACAAGAATGTACCCGATGGAGGGACCCCGAAACGTTATGTATATACAAGAATGTACCCGATGGAGGGACCCCGAAACGTTGGGAATATACAAGAATGTACCCGATGGAGGGACCCCGAAACGTTGGGAATATACAAGAATGTACCCGATGGAGGGACCCCGAAACGTTATGTATATACAAGAATGTACCCGATGGAGGGACCCCGAAACGTTGGGGATATACAAGAATGTACCCGATGGAGGGACCCCGAAACGTTATGTATATACAAGAATGTACCCGATGGAGGGACCCCGAAACGTTGGGGATATACAAGAATGTACCCGATGGAGGGACCCCGAAACGTTATGTATATACAAGAATGTACCCGATGGAGGGACCCCGAAACGTTGGGGATATACAAGAATGTACCCGATGGAGGGACCCCGAAACGTTATGTATATACAAGAATGTACCCGATGGAGGGACCCCGAAACGTTATGTATATACAAGAATGTACCCGATGGAGGGACCCCGAAACGTTATGTATATACAAGAATGTACCCGATGGAGGGACCCCGAAACGTTATGTATATACAAGAATGTACCCGATGGAGGGACCCCGAAACGTTGGGGATATACAAGAATGTACCCGATGGAGGGACCCCAAAACGTTATGTATATAGAAGAATGTACCCGATGGAGGGACCCCGAAACGTTGGGGATATACAAGAATGTACCCGATGGAGGGACCCCGAAACGTTATGTATATACAAGAATGTACCCGATGGAGGGACCCCGAAACGTTGGGTATATACAAGAATGTACCCGATGGAGGGACCCCGAAACGTTATGTATATACAAGAATGTACCCGATGGAGGGACCCCGAAACGTTATGTATATACAAGAATGTACCCGATGGAGGGACCCCGAAACGTCGGGTATATACAAGAATGTACCCGATGGAGGGACCCCGAAACGTTGGGGATATACAAGAATGTATCCGATGGAGGGACCCCGAAACGTTGTGTATATACAAGAATGTACCCGATGGAGGGACCCCGAAACGTTATGTATATACAAGAATGTACCCGATGGAGGGACCCCGAAACGTTGGGGATATACAAGAATGTACCCGATGGAGGGACCCCGAAACGTTATGTATATACAAGAATGTACCCGATGGAGGGACCCCGAAACGTTGGGTATATACAAGAATGTACCCGATGGAGGGACCCCGAAACGTTGGGATATACAAGAATGTACCCGATGGAGGGACCCCGAAACGTTATGTATATACAAGAATGTACCCGATGGAGGGACCCCGAAACGTTGGGTATATACAAGAATGTACCCGATGGAGGGACCCCGAAACGTTGGGTATATACAAGAATGTACCCGATGGAGGGACCCCGAAACGTTATGTATATACAAGAATGTACCCGATGGAGGGACCCCGAAACGTTATGTATATACAAGAATGTATCCGATGGAGGGACCCCGAAACGTTATGTATATACAAGAATGTACCCGATGGAGGGACCCCGAAACGTTATGTATATACAAGAATGTACCCGATGGAGGGACCCCGAAACGTTATGTATATACAAGAATGTACCCGATGGAGGGACCCCGAAACGTTGTGTATATACAAGAATGTACCCGATGGAGGGACCCCAAAACGTTATGTATATAGAAGAATGTACCCGATGGAGGGACCCCGAAACGTTATGTATATACAAGAATGTACCCGATGGAGGGACCCCGAAACGTTGTGTATATACAAGAATGTACCCGATGGAGGGACCCCGAAACGGGGATATACAAGAATGTACCCGATGGAGGGACCCCGAAACGTTATGTATATAGAAGAATGTACCCGATGGAGGGACCCCGAAACGTTGGGGATATACAAGAATGTACCCGATGGAGGGACCCCGAAACGTTATGTATATACAAGAATGTACCCGATGGAGGGACCCCGAAACGTTGGGTATATACAAGAATGTACCCGATGGAGGGACCCCGAAACGTTATGTATATACAAGAATGTACCCGATGGAGGGACCCCGAAACGTTATGTATATACAAGAATGTACCCGATGGAGGGACCCCGAAACGTTATGTATATACAAGAATGTACCCGATGGAGGGACCCCGAAACGTTATGTATATACAAGAATGTACCCGATGGAGGGACCCCGAAACGTTATGTATATACAAGAATGTACCCGATGGAGGGGCCCCGAAACGTTATGTATATACAAGAATGTACCCGATGGAGGGACCCCGAAACGTTGTGTATATACAAGAATGTATCCGATGGAGGGACCCCGAAACGTTGGGGATATAGAAGAATGTACCCGATGGAGGGACCCCGAAACGTTGTGTATATACAAGAATGTACCCGATGGAGGGACCCCGAAACGTTGGGGATATACAAGAATGTACCCGATGGAGGGGCCCCGAAACGTTGGGGATATACAAGAATGTACCCGATGGAGGGACCCCGAAACGTTGGGTATATACAAGAATGTACCCGATGGAGGGACCCCGAAACGTTATGTATATACAAGAATGTCCCGATGGAGGGACCCCGAAACGTTGTGTATATACAAGAATGTACCCGATGGAGGGACCCCGAAACGTTATGTATATACAAGAATGTACCCGATGGAGGGACCCCGAAACGTTATGTATATACAAGAATGTACCCGATGGAGGGACCCCGAAACGTTATGTATATACAAGAATGTCCCGATGGAGGGACCCCGAAACGTTGTGTATATACAAGAATGTACCCGATGGAGGGACCCCGAAACGTTATGTATATACAAGAATGTACCCGATGGAGGGACCCCGAAACGTTATGTATATACAAGAATGTACCCGATGGAGGGACCCCGAAACGTTATGTATATACAAGAATGTACCCGATGGAGGGACCCCGAAACGTTGGGTATATACAAGAATGTACCCGATGGAGGGACCCCGAAACGTTGGGGATATACAAGAATGTACCCGATGGAGGGACCCCGAAACGTTGGGTATATACAAGAATGTACCCGATGGAGTGACCCCGAAACGTTGTGTATATACAAGAATGTACCCGATGGAGGGACCCCGAAACGTTGGGTATATACAAGAATGTACCCGATGGAGGGACCCCGAAACGTTGGGTATATACAAGAATGTACCCGATGGAGGGACCCCGAAACGTTATGTATATACAAGAATGTACCCGATGGAGGGACCCCGAAACGTTGGGTATATACAAGAATGTACCCGATGGAGGGACCCCGAAACGTTATGTATATACAAGAATGTACCCGATGGAGGGACCCCGAAACGTTATGTATATACAAGAATGTACCCGATGGAGGGACCCCGAAACGTTATGTATATACAAGAATGTACCCGATGGAGGGACCCCGAAACGTTGGGTATATACAAGAATGTACCCGATGGAGGGACCCCGAAACGGGGATATACAAGAATGTACCCGATGGAGGGACCCCGAAACGTTGGGGATATACAAGAATGTACCCGATGGAGGGACCCCGAAACGTTGTGTATATACAAGAATGTACCCGATGGAGGGACCCCGAAACGTTATGTATATACAAGAATGTACCCGATGGAGGGACCCCGAAACGTTGGATATATACAAGACTGTACCCGATGGAGGGACCCCGAAACGTTGTGTATATACAAGAATGTACCCGATGGAGGGACCCCGAAACGTTATGTATATACAAGAATGTACCCGATGGAGGGACCCCGAAACGTTGTGTATATACAAGAATGTACCCGATGGAGGGACCCCGAAACGTTGTGTATATACAAGAATGTACCCGATGGAGGGACCCCGAAACGTTGGGGATATACAAGAATGTACCCGATGGAGGGACCCCGAAACGTTGGGTATATACAAGAATGTACCCGATGGAGGGACCCCGAAACGTTATGTATATACAAGAATGTACCCGATGGAGGGACCCCGAAACGGGGATATACAAGAATGTACCCGATGGAGGGACCCCGAAACGGGGATATACAAGAATGTACCCGATGGAGGGACCCCGAAACGTTGGGGATATACAAGAATGTACCCGATGGAGGGACCCCGAAACGTTATGTATATACAAGAATGTACCCGATGGAGGGACCCCGAAACGTTATGTATATACAAGAATGTACCCGATGGAGGGACCCCGAAACGTTGTGTATATACAAGAATGTACCCGATGGAGGGACCCCGAAACGTTGGGGATATACAAGAATGTACCCGATGGAGGGACCCCGAAACGGGGATATACAAGAATGTACCCGATGGAGGGACCCCGAAACGTTGGGGATATACAAGAATGTACCCGATGGAGGGACCCCGAAACGTTATGTATATACAAGAATGTACCCGATGGAGGGACCCCGAAACGTTGGGCATATACTATGATCCAATAAAAGGAATTCTGGTCTGTGGGTGGAGTATAGATCTGATGGGGGCGGGGCTTGCTCTCCTGCAGTATTGTATTGATCGCTGTGCAGCCAGTGAGTATTGATCATTGATTTCTCCGGCACACAGAGATATGAGTGTAATGTCGTCCTGTCACCAGCAGAGGGCAGACTGTGCAAAGCAGAGTCCTTACGCGTTTCGCCCGGTAGACTTATTCTCTTGATACCTGGTTACACTGCTTCTATATTAGGCTTGGAGTTGGGTTACAGGGGCATCCCGATGCGGCACGCCTGTGTGTATGTACAGCTCCTCTGCTTCACATTAAAGCGGAACAAAAGCGGGCGCGCAGAACTAGACCTGGGAAAGTCAAAATCCAGCGTTCCAATGCGGGATGCCCCGCTGTGTGACCCCGCCCCCCACAAATCCAGCGTTCCAATGCGGGATGCCCCGCTGTGTGACTCCACCCCCCCACAAATCCAGCGTTCCAATGCGGGATGCCCCGCTGTGTGACTCCGCCCCCCACAAATCCAGCGTTCCAATGCGGGATGCCCCGCTGTGTGACTCCGCCCCCCACAAATCCAGCGTTCCAATGCGGGATGCCCTGCTGTGTGACTCCGCCGCCCCCACAAATCCAGCGTTCCAATGCGGGATGCCCCGCTGTGTGACCCTGCCCCCCACAAATCCAGCGTTCCAATGCGGGATGCCCCGCTGTGTGACCCCGCCCCCCACAAATCCAGCGTTCCAATGCGGGATGCCCCGCTGTGTGACCCCGCCCCCCCCCACAAATCCAGCGTTCCAATGCGGGATGCCCCGCTGTGTGACCCCGCCCCCCCCCACAAATCCAGCGTTCCAATGCGGGATGCCCCGCTGTGTGACCCCGCCCCCCCCCACAAATCCAGCGTTCCAATGCGGGATGCCCCGCTGTGTGACCCCGCCCCCCCACAAATCCAGCGTTCCAATGCGGGATGCCCCGCTGTGTGACCCCGCCCCCCCCCCCACAAATCCAGCGTTCCAATGCGGGATGCCCCGCTGTGTGACTCCGCCCCCCCCCCACAAATCCAGCGTTCCAATGCGGGATGCCCCGCTGTGTGACCCCGCCCCCCCCCCCCCACAAATCCAGCGTTCCAATGCGGGATGCCCCGCTGTGTGACCCCGCCCCCCACAAATCCAGCGTTCCAATGCGGGATGCCCCGCTGTGTGACCCCGCCCCCCACAAATCCAGCGTTCCAATGCGGGATGCCCCGCTGTGTGACCCCGCCCCCCCCACAAATCCAGCGTTCCAATGCGGGATGCCCCGCTGTGTGACTCCGCCCCCCCACAAATCCAGCGTTCCAATGCGGGATGCCCCGCTGTGTGACCCCGCCCCCCCCCGACAAATCCAGCGTTCCAATGCGGGATGCCCCGCTGTGTGACCCCGCCCCCCCCACAAATCCAGCGTTCCAATGCGGGATGCCCCGCTGTGTGACCCCGCCCCCCCACAAATCCAGCGTTCCAATGCGGGATGCCCCGCTGTGTGACTCCGCCCCCCACAAATCCAGCGTTCCAATGCGGGATGCCCCGCTGTGTGACCCCGCCCCCCCCACAAATCCAGCGTTCCAATGCGGGATGCCCCACTGTGTGACCCCGCCCCCCCCCCCCCCCCACAAATCCAGCATTCCAATGCGGGATGCCCCGCTGTGTGACCCCGCCCCCCCCACAAATCCAGCGTTCCAATGCGGGATGCCCCGCTGTGTGACCCCGCCCCCCCCACAAATCCAGCGTTCCAATGCGGGATGCCCCGCTGTGTGACTCCGCCCCCCACAAATCCAGCGTTCCAATGCGGGATGCCCCGCTGTGTGACTCCGCCCCCCACAAATCCAGCGTTCCAATGCGGGATGCCCCACTGTGTGACTCCGCCCCCCACAAATCCAGCGTTCTAATGCGGGATGCCCCGCTGTGTGACTCCGCCCCCCACAAATCCAGCGTTCCAATGCGGGATGCCCCGCTGTGTGACTCCGCCCCCCCACAAATCCAGCGTTCCAATGCGGGATGCCCCACTGTGTGACTCCGCCCCCCACAAATCCAGCGTTCCAATGCGGGATGCCCCACTGTGTGACTCCGCCCCCCACAAATCCAGCGTTCTAATGCGGGATGCCCCACTGTGTGACTCCGCCCCCCACAAATCCAGCGTTCCAATGCGGGATGCCCCACTGTGTGACTCCGCCCCCCACAAATCCAGCGTTCTAATGCGGGATGCCCCACTGTGTGACTCCGCCCCCCACAAATCCAGCGTTCCAATGCGGGATGCCCCACTGTGTGACTCCGCCCCCCACAAATCCAGCGTTCTAATGCGGGATGCCCCACTGTGTGACTCCGCCCCCCACAAATCCAGCGTTCTAATGCGGGATGCCCCACTGTGTGACTCCGCCCCCCACAAATCCAGCGTTCTAATGCGGGATGCCCCACTGTGTGACCCCGCCCCCCCCCCACAAATCCAGCGTTCCAATGCGGGATGCCCCGCTGTGTGACCCCGCCCCCCCCCCCCCCCACAAATCCAGCGTTCCAATGCGGGATGCCCCACTGTGTGACCCCGCCCCCCCCCCCCCACAAATCCAGCGTTCCAATGCGGGATGCCCCGCTGTGTGACTCCGCCCCCCACAAATCCAGCGTTCCAATGCGGGATGCCCCGCTGTGTGACCCCGCCCCCCCACAAATCCAGCGTTCCAATGCGGGATGCCCTGCTGTGTGACCCCGCCCCCCCCACAAATCCAGCGTTCCAATGCGGGATGCCCCGCTGTGTGACTCCGCCCCCCCCCCACAAATCCAGCGTTCCAATGCGGGATGCCCCGCTGTGTGACCCCGCCCCCCCCACAAATCCAGCGTTCCAATGCGGGATGCCCCACTGTGTGACTCCGCCCCCCCCCCACAAATCCAGCGTTCCAATGCGGGATGCCCCGCTGTGTGACCCCGCCCCCCCCCCCACAAATCCAGCGTTCCAATGCGGGATGCCCCGCTGTGTGACCCCGCCCCCCACAAATCCAGCGTTCCAATGCGGGATGCCCCGCTGTGTGACTCCGCCCCCCACAAATCCAGCGTTCCAATGCGGGATGCCCCGCTGTGTGACCCCGCCCCCCCCACAAATCCAGCGTTCCAATGCGGGATGCCCCGCTGTGTGACTCCGCCCCCCCACAAATCCAGCGTTCCAATGCGGGATGCCCCGCTGTGTGACCCCGCCCCCCCACAAATCCAGCGTTCCAATGCGGGATGCCCCGCTGTGTGACCCCGCCCCCCCCCCCCCCACAAATCCAGCATTCCAATGCGGGATGCCCCGCTGTGTGACCCCGCCCCCCCCACAAATCCAGCGTTCCAATGCGGGATGCCCCGCTGTGACCCCGCCCCCCACAAATCCAGCGTTCCAATGCGGGATGCCCCGCTGTGTGACTCCGCCCCCCACAAATCCAGCGTTCCAATGCGGGATGCCCCGCTGTGTGACTCCGCCCCCCACAAATCCAGCGTTCCAATGCGGGATGCCCCACTGTGTGACTCCGCCCCCCACAAATCCAGCGTTCTAATGCGGGATGCCCCGCTGTGTGACCCCGCCCCCCCCCCACAAATCCAGCGTTCCAATGCGGGATGCCCCGCTGTGTGACCCCGCCCCCCCCCACAAATCCAGCGTTCCAATGCGGGATGCCCCGCTGTGTGACCCCGCCCCCCCCCCCACAAATCCAGCGTTCCAATGCGGGATGCCCCGCTGTGTGACCCCGCCCCCCCCCACAAATCCAGCGTTCCAATGCGGGATGCCCCACTGTGTGACTCCGCCCCCCACAAATCCAGCGTTCCAATGCGGGATGCCCCGCTGTGTGACTCCGCCCCCCCACAAATCCAGCGTTCCAATGCGGGATGCCCCGCTGTGTGACCCCGCCCCCCCCCCACAAATCCAGCGTTCCAATGCGGGATGCCCCGCTGTGTGACCCCGCCCCCCACAAATCCAGCGTTCCAATGCGTGATGCCCCGCTGTGTGACCCCGCCCCCCCCCACAAATCCAGCGTTCCAATGCGGGATGCCCCGCTGTGTGACCCCGCCCCCCCCCACAAATCCAGCGTTCCAATGCGGGATGCCCCGCTGTGTGACCCCGCCCCCCACAAATCCAGCGTTCCAATGCGGGATGCCCCGCTGTGTGACCCCGCCCCCCCACAAATCCAGCGTTCCAATGCGGGATGCCCCGCTGTGTGACTCCGCCCCCCCACAAATCCAGCGTTCCAATGCGGGATGCCCCGCTGTGTGACTCCGCCCCCCCCCCCCCCACAAATCCAGCGTTCCAATGCGGGATGCCCCGCTGTGTGACTCCGCCCCCCACAAATCCAGCGTTCTAATGCAGGATGCCCCGCTGTGTGACCCCGCCCCCCCACAAATCCAGCGTTCCAATGCGGGATGCCCCGCTGTGTGACCCCGCCCCCCCCCCAAAAATCCAGCGTTCCAATGCGGGATGCCCCGCTGTGTGACCCCGCCCCCCCCCCACAAATCCAGCGTTCCAATGCGGGATGCCCCGCTGTGTGACTCCGCCCCCCACAAATCCAGCGTTCCAATGCGGGATGCCCCACTGTGTGACTCCGCCCCCCACAAATCCAGCGTTCCAATGCGGGATGCCCCGCTGTGTGACTCCGCCCCCCACAAATCCAGCGTTCCAATGCGGGATGCCCCGCTGGGTGACCCCGCCCCCCACAAATCCAGCGTTCCAATGCGGGATGCCCCGCTGTGTGACCCCGCCCCCCCACAAATCCAGCGTTCCAATGCGGGATGCCCCGCTGTGTGACCCCGCCCCCCCACAAATCCAGCGTTCCAATGCGGGATGCCCCGCTGGGTGACCCCGCCCCCCACAAATCCAGCGTTCCAATGCGGGATGCCCCGCTGTATGACCCCGCCCCCCCACAAATCCAGCGTTCCAATGCGGGATGCCCCACTGTGTGACCCCGCCCCCCCCCCACAAATCCAGCGTTCCAATGCGGGATGCCCCGCTGTGTGACCCCGCCCCCCCCCCCCCCACAAATCCAGCGTTCCAATGCGGGATGCCCCACTGTGTGACCCCCCCCCCACAAATCCAGCGTTCCAATGCGGGATGCCCCACTGTGTGACTCCGCCCCCCCCCACAAATCCAGCGTTCCAATGCGGGATGCCCCGCTGTGTGACCCCGCCCCCCACAAATCCAGCGTTCCAATGCGGGATGCCCCGCTGTGTGACTCCGCCCCCCACAAATCCAGCGTTCTAATGCGGGATGCCCCGCTGTGTGACCCCGCCCCCCACAAATCCAGCGTTCCAATGCGGGATGCCCCACTGTGTGACCCCCCCCCCACAAATCCAGCATTCCAATGCGGGATGCCCCGCTGTGTGACCCCGCCCCCCCCCCCCCACAAATCCAGCGTTCCAATGCGGGATGCCCCGCTGTGTGACTCCGCCCCCCACAAATCCAGCGTTCCAATGCGGGATGCCCCACTGTGTGACCCCCCCCCCCACAAATCCAGCGTTCCAATGCGGGATGCCCCGCTGTGTGACCCCGCCCCCCCACAAATCCAGCGTTCCAATGCGGGATGCCCCACTGTGTGACCCCCCCCCCCCACAAATCCAGCGTTCCAATGCGGGATGCCCCGCTGTGTGACCCCCCCCCCCACAAATCCAGCGTTCCAATGCGGGATGCCCCGCTGTGTGACCCCCCCCCCCACAAATCCAGCGTTCCAATGCGGGATGCCCCACTGTGTGACCCCCCCCCCCCACAAATCCAGCGTTCCAATGCGGGATGCCCCGCTGTGTGACCCCCCCCCCCACAAATCCAGCGTTCCAATGCGGGATGCCCCACTGTGTGACCCCCCCCCCCACAAATCCAGCGTTCCAATGCGGGATGCCCCGCTGTGTGACTCTGCCCCCCCACAAATCCAGCGTTCCAATGCGGGATGCCCCGCTGTGTGACCCCGCCCCCCCCCACAAATCCAGCGTTCCAATGCGGGATGCCCCGCTGTGTGACCCCGCCCCCCCACAAATCCAGCGTTCCAATGCGGGATGCCCCGCTGTGTGACTCCGCCCCCACAAATCCAGCGTTCCAATGCGGGATGCCCCGCTGTGTGACTCCGCCCCCACAAATCCAGCGTTCCAATGCGGGATGCCCCGCTGTGTGACCCCGCCCCCCACAAATCCAGCGTTCCAATGCGGGATGCCCCGCTGTGTGACTCCGCCCCCACAAATCCAGCGTTCCAATGCGGGATGCCCCGCTGTGTGACCCCGCCCCCCACAAATCCAGCGTTCCAATGCGGGATGCCCCGCTGTGTGACCCCGCCCCCCACAAATCCAGCGTTCCAATGCGGGATGCCCCGCTGTGTGACCCCGCCCCCCCACAAATCCGGCGGCTCCCTCAGTGGTGTAAATAATGGCGCTCTGATCCCGGTATCTCTGGGCCGATCATAAATTTGCACAGCAAACATCTGATTGGATGAGGGGCCGCCGGAGGTGCGTGTCTGCCGCCAGCAGAGGGCGTCCCCGCACATGCGCCGCGGGATCCCCGGATTCAAGTAACAGTGGAATTCCCCAGACCCTTAGGGTCGGGGTTATGGTGTGGCCCTCCCCCGGGTGGGCGGAGTTATGGCGTGGCCTTTTGGGATGCCCCGCCCCCACATTTGAAGTTTGATTAGACCCGCACATGCGCTGCGGGACACAGTCTGTGGATTTGATTTTTTTTTCCCAATGAGCCGTCACCTCCTGTGTCTAGTGACTGGAGGGCGGTGCTTATTACAGCGGTCACGCCCTGTGGGAGGAGCTAGTGGTCTGAACACGTCCCCCTTTAATCAATATGTCTCACCTAGTGGGAGGAGCTTTGTCTCATTTTTACCTGCTTGGTTATGAGGGGGCTGAACCTTTCCCTGTCTCATAGCCCCGCCCCCTCAGCAAGCAGACGGACATGCCCCCTTTAAATATTGTCCCGCCCAATGGGAGGTGGTTTGCGCTTGATATCTACCTCCTTGGTAATGAGGGGGGCTGAACCTTTTGCCCTAGACTCTAGGTCCCGCCCCTCAGACATGTCCTTTAACTATGGCCCGCCCAGTGGGAGGAGCCGTCTCTTTAATGGTCTGATCTTTATCTCCTTGATAGTGTTTGTACCTTCCCCCGTCACTAGGCCCCACCCCCTCAGACATATCCCGTTTAAATATGACCCGCCCAGTGGGAGGAGCTTTTTTCTACTAGTCTAATTTCTACTTCTTTGGTAAGAAGAGGGTTGAACCCCTTTTCCACCTAAGCCACGCCCCTTAAGCATATCCCCTTTAAATATGTCCCGCCCAATGGGAGGAGCCTTGTGGTCTAATCTCCACCTCTGGAATAAGGGGTTGAACCTCTCTGCTTCCTCTAAGCTCCGCCCCCTGTAAGTTTGCCCCACCCAGTGGGAGGAGCTCTCTGTTTGGAGGTCTGCTCTTTATCTCCCTAATAGTAGGTTGAACCTTCCCACCTCTGTCTACACCCCACCCCTCAGACACGCCCATTTGAATAAGACACGCCCCCTTTAAGCAATATGGCTGCTCGCACTGATCACATTGTTTTTTTTGTGTTTACAGCGATCCTGCAGGAACTGCGCCGATCCGGAACCCCGTGACCTCAGAGGCTCCTCCCCCTCCAACAACTCAGGCTCCACCCACTGCGCTCTACATCAGGCTCAGCACTTTCTCCTCCACCATGGATTGGCTGCGCGACCCCGCGGCTCCACCCTCCCCAACAGCTCTGCACTGCCCCTCCCCCCCGCAGGCACAGCGGCTAAGCTCCGCCCCTCGCAGGCGGGGCCACGCGACACGGGGGCCGCAAGCTTCGACCAATAGAATTTCTAGGATAATTGTCAGGTTTATTTTTTTATTGTTTCTGAATCATTTCAAATAATTTTTTTTACAGCGGCGGCGGCTTGGCTCCGCCCCCGGCGGGTTTCTATATGGTGGCGGGTAATTGTACACTGGACGGCGCGCCCCCGCAGCACAGGGGGCTTCTGGGATACGTCACGCTATATCTGTATATGGGAAGTTTTTTTTTGTAACCTGTTTTCTAGTAATAAAAACATTTTTTTGTCTATCGGACGCCCCGGCGCGTATTCAGAGAGGTCACATGACTCAGGCGGCCAATCAGCTGCTTTTATTTCCCTGTATGTACAAAGTTCCTGACACCTGGGGGGAGAGGCGGAGCTCCAGTGTGGCCCCTCCCCCCAGGCGGCTTTAGTCCGATGCGATTCGGCGCCTCTCACTTGGTCGCCGCGTCTTTCCTCTCGAGGGCACGCCCCCGCGCATCCAGCTCATCCGTCAGGAGCCCGAGACGGGAAAGCTCCGCCTCCATGGATCTAAGCCGCGCCTCCAGCTCCTCCTCCTTCCTGCGACTGTTGGCGGACTGCCGCGAGTATTCCAGGACCATGCAGCCGCCGCCCACGAGAAACACGATGGCCTCGCCCAGAAGCTCCGCCCCCAGCTCCGCCGCCGCCTCCTCATTAAGGGGCTTAATGGCCGCGCCGCGGAATCCCATGATCCTCATCTTCGCTCTCATCTCCACCCAGTGATAGACTGCAAGAGAAAGGGGAGGGGCATGAGAGGACAGCAAGCCACGCCCCCTGCCCAACCAGCCAATCATCACACTCTAACATATAGCGCCGACATATACCACAGCGCTGTACATAGAAGCAGTCACATGACCTCCTGTCCCTCAGAGCTCACACTCTAATGTCTCCCCCACACTCACACACTGTTATTATACATTATATAGCGCTGACATATACCACAGCGCTGTACATAGAAGCAGTCACATGACCTCCTGTCCCTCAGAGCTCACACTCTAATGTCTCCCCCACACTCGCACACTATTATACATTATATAGCGCTGACATATACCACAGCGCTGTACATAGAAGCAGTCACATGACCTCCTGTCCCTCAGAGCTCACACTCTAATGTCTCCTCCACACTCACACACTGTTATTATACATCATATAGCGCTGACATATACCACAGCGCTGTACATAGAAGCAGTCACATGACCTCCTGTCCTTCAGAGCTCACACTCTAATGTCTCCCCCGCACTCACACACTGTTATTATACATTATATAGCGCTGACCTATACCACAGCGCTGTACATAGAAGCAGTCACATGACCTCCTGTCCTTCAGAGCTCACACTCTAATGTCTCCCCCGCACTCACACACTGTTATTATACATTATATAGCGCTGACATATACCACAGCGCTGTACATAGAAGCAGTCACATGACCTCCTGTCCTTCAGAGCTCACACTCTAATGTCTCCCCCACACTCACACACTGTTATTATACATTATATAGCGCTGACATATACCACAGCGCTGTACATAGAAGCAGTCACATGACCCCCTGTCCCTCAGAGCTCACACTCTAATGTCTCCTCCGCACTCACACACTGTTATTATACATTATATAGCGCTGACATATACCACAGCGCTGTACATAGAAGCAGTCACATGACCTCCTGTCCCGCTGGGTGGAGCCTGATACTGCTGGACATGTGAGCAGTGGTGAGAAATCAGTGATGTGTAAGCCTCCTGGGGGCCCTGATTGGTCAGTAAGTAAAGCCAGCAGTGTCCTGGAATGTAGGACTATATCATTCACTTACCTCTCCTCCGGTACAACTGCACATGTGCTGGCTCTTGTCCAATCAGAGCCGCCCGCCGTGATGATGTCATCCAGGGCCCGCACCCTCCCCCCCCAAACTGATGGCAAGAGCCTTTAGTGAGGGATATAAACACTGTGAGGGGCTCTGATTGGCCGAGGACAAGGGGGGCCTTCCGATTGGACGAGATGGGGGTTCACTGCAGCAATGTGTCCTGATTGGCCGATCCGCCTGTCACTCAAGCTGCAGAGTGCCGCTCCCGCCATCCCCCGATCAGGGCAAAAACTCAGGATAATCAGGGTTTTGGTCCGCTTTAAATCAGAAGTGCGCTGTCCCAGGTAACGACATAACGGGGAGACGCTCGCCCGACCCCATCACAGCAAGTACAGCGCCCCACTGTGGCGGCATCCAGAATTGTTAAAGCAGACCTAAACCCACATGAAAGCCTATTAAAGACCATAGAGGGCTCTCTGCTGTGTCCCGTACACTGCACCCTACATGATTGATACAGACCAATGTATAAAAAACGTTATACACATTTATTAGATTCAGCAATGGAACAACAAAGAACCCAAATGGGCATTACACAGTTAAACATATACAAGACAATGTATAAAAAGAAAAGGTGAGTGCCTAAGCTCCTGTTATTATACCTATTATTGCCTTGCCTAAGCTCCGCCCACCTTTTCTTTTTCTACATTGGTCTGTATCAGTCATGTAGGGTGCAGTGCAGATTCTCCTTGCTGCATATATAGGACACAGCCCGGCCCCCTCTATATTATATTATCTATATATTGGTCTGTATCAGTCATGTAGGGTGTAGTGCAGATTCTCCAGGTATGGGACACAGCCCGGCCCCCTCTATATTATATTATCTATATATTAGTCTGTATCAGTCATGTAGGGTGCAGTGCATGGGACACAGCCCGGCCCCCTCTATATTATATTATCTATATATTGGTCTGTATCAGTCATGTAGGGTGCAGTGCAGATACTCCTTGCTGTATATATGGGACACAGCCCGGCCCCCTCTATATTATATTATCTATATATTAGTCTGTATCAGTCATGTAGGGTGCAGTGCAGATACTCCTTGCTGTATATATGGGACACAGCCCGGCCCCCTCTATATTATATTATCTATATATTGGTCTGTATCAGTCATGTAGGGTGCAGTGCAGATACTCCTTGCTGTATATATGGGACACAGCCCGGCCCCCTCTATATTATATTATCTATATATTAGTCTGTATCAGTCATGTAGGGTGCAGTGTACGGGACACAGCAGCACCCTCTATGGTCTTTAATTGATTAAGCGTCACAAGCACCGGAATTTCTGGCACCTGACCCTTTACCAGGCCGCGCTTATCCATTAATAGTTCTATGTCCACATGAAACACAGAATTCACCTTGCAATTCCTAAAGGGGACCTACACCCATATTAAAGCCTGGATATGGGCACCCCCCTGGGTATCTTAAAGGGGAACTACACCACTATTAAAGCCTGGATATGGACATCCCCCTGGGTATCTTAAAGGGGAACTACACCACAATTAAAGCCTGGATATGGGCATTCCATTGGTATACTTAAAGGGGGCACGGTTGAGAGTGGGACTGGCACATAAGGCTCTTCACAATTAAATTGAAGTTACTGGCTTTAATGGAATATCAAAAATAGACACACTGCACATACCACAAATAGATGAAGTAAAATACACATAAGTGACAACTAAAAAGACCCCCCCCCCCCCCCCCCATACACCCTGGCGCCACTCCTGCTCACAACTCACGCACGCCCTGGATGGGAGATCCGGGATAGATCCACCCCAAACGGGGAATGTAACCAGTGTCTCTCCCAACGCTGTCTTAAAGTTCTGGCCAGACAAAAATCCAGCTGTAACCATCAAACCGGGTCTGGAGATATTTTCTGTCTGTCTGTGTGCATTGAATGTATAGTATATTGTGGGACGCCTAGATCGCGAGGCAGCGCGCCGGCTGATTTAATTGGGATCTCCCCCCTTTTTAATTTTAAGTTTATACTTAAAGGGGACCTACACCACTATTAAAGCCTGGATATCGACATCCCATCAGTATTCTTAAAGGGGACCTACACCACTATTAAAGCTTGGATATGGACATCCCACTAGGTTTCTTAAAGGAGACCTACACCCACATGAAAGCCTAGGCACAGAATTCACCTTGCAATACTTAAAGAGGACTTACAGCACTATTAAAGCCAGTATATGGATATCCCCCTGATATTCTTAAAGTGGACCTACACCACTATTAAAGCCTGTATATGAATATCCCCCTGGGTTTCTTAAAGGGGACCTACACCACTATAAACACTGGATATGGACATCCCCCTGGTATTCTTAAAGGGGAACTGCATCCATTTAGAGGAACCTAAACATGTATTAAATCTATAACCAATCTTTTAAAGTGGACCAAGACTTCTTTGCCTGCGATAAGACTTGGGAGGGGCATCCCGAATGCTGGAGCCCCCCCCCCCGACACATCACCCTCCAGAACGCCCACAATTCTTACCTGTCCCTTAATCCTCAGCAGAGAATGCAGCCTTGTGATTGGCCGCTGGAAGTCATGTGGGCGAGGAAACCACCCCCAACCCGACACAGCCAGACTCAGGCGAACGGGTGTTGGTCTGCTTTAAAAGATTGGTTATAGATTTAATACATGTTTAGGTTCCTTTAAATGGGTGGAGTTCCCCTTTAACAATACTAAGGGGTAAGTCCATAGCCAGGCTCTAATAGGGGTGTAGGTCCCTCTGCCTTCCCCCTTGATAATCCTAAAGCGGACCTACACCCATATTATTATAAAGAGACCTAAAGCTGCAATAAACCCATAAGAATCCTTAATTGTGGCTGTGGCTCCATAGATAGTCATGTGGGTGGAGGTCCGCTTTAAATGGGGGAACTGACGTCACATTTCAATGGAGGTCGGCAGAGTGTTCGGGTGCCCCATGACGTCACTTGCCCCTATCGGGGCTCGGTGACAGGAGTGGACCCACAAGGGTGACCTCTCACAGGCATTGCGGGGCGTGACCCTTTTAAGTCGGCGCCGTGTGATTGGCCCGCCCCTGTCTCCGCCGGCTTCTCATTGGTTGGCCGTCCCTTAGGCGCCTCCCATTACGCCGGCGCTGCTCCGGGGGTGATCTCTCACCTTGTGCGGGCGGCAGACACACGTAGTTGCGGAAGAAGTCGCTGCGCCGGGCTCCGGCCTTGATGCGGTTGGCGAGCGGTTTGCTGATCTGGCGAACGCCCAGGTACAGGAGCTTCGCTATGGGGAACGCGCCCACCACCATCTTTAGTGACGTCACATGCCGCCTCCGCCACGCCCCCTACTGGCGGCATCTTCCGCTCTGCGCCGGGCTCCGCCCCGGACACTCAGCGTCACGTGACCTAATGCTTTGTTCCAGGCGCGAAAAGTACGTGACAGACGCGTGACCAACGTGCGAGGAGGGCGTGGCTAAAGTGTAAGCAGGGCGTGGCCAGCGCCAGAGGAATTGCGACAGGAGGGCGTGGCCAGCGCGGGCATCCTGACAGGTGCGGCTACGCTTCTCCTATACACCTGATAGGGGGCGTGTCCTCACCTGGTCAACCGGTAGGGGGCGTGTCCTCACCTGATTAGAGGAACCTATTCCAGAACAATACAGCAAGTCCAATTGCCTTGATGTATTACTACCAGTCACATGACTAGAGAAACCTATTCAAGAAAAGAGAAGCAAGTCCAGTTGCCTTGATGTATTACTACCAGTCACATGACTAGAGAAACCTATTCAAGAAAAGAGAAGCAAGTCCAGTTGCCTTGATGTATTACTACCAGTCACATGACTAGAGAAACCTATTCAAGAAAAAAGAAGCAAGTCCAGTTGCCTTGATGTATTACTACTAGTCACATGACTAGAGAAACGTATTCAATGAGAAAGAAGCAAGTCCAGTTGCCTCAATGTATTACTACCAGTCACATGACATACACACTAGTGACACTATCTCAGGTTGGGTTCCTTACCCTGGAGGCATCATCACTCGGGATTCCCCCGAATCTCATAAAGACTCACCTTTCCCCTGACCTATGGTGCATGTGCGGAGTCTCGTCCAATCAGAGCTGTTTGCTGTGCATATTAATGAGCAGAATACGCCTCTATTTATCTCATCCAATCAGAGCTGTTTGCTGTGCATATTAATGAGCAGAATACGCCTTTATGTATCTCATCCAATCAGAGCCGTTTGCTGTGCATATTAATGAGCAGAATACGCCTTTATGTATCTCATCCAATCAGAGCCGTTTGCTGTGCATATTAATGAGCAGAATACGCCTTTATTTATCTCATCCAATCAGAGCTGTTTGCTGTGCATATTAATGAGCAGAATACGCCTTTATTTATCTCATCCAATCAGAGCTGTTTGCTGTGCATATTAATGAGCAGAATACGCCTTTATCTCATCCAATCAGAGCCGTTTGCTGTGCATATTAATGAGCAGAATACGCCTCTATTTATCTCATCCAATCAGAGCTGTTTGCTGTGCATATTAATGAGCAGAATACGCCTTTATCTCATCCAATCAGAGCCGTTTGCTGTGCATATTAATGAGCAGAATACGCCTCTATGTATCTCATCCAATCAGAGCTGTTTGCTGTGCATATTAATGAGCAGAATATGCCTTTATTTATCTCATCCAATCAGAGCTGTTTGCTGTGCATATTAATGAGCAGAATATGCCTCTATGTATCTCATCCAATCAGAGCTGTTTGCTGTGCATATTAATGAGCAGAATATGCCTTTATTTATCTCATCCAATCAGAGCTGTTTGCTGTGCATATTAATGAGCAGAATACGCCTTTATCTCATCCAATCAGAGCCGTTTGCTGTGCATATTAATGAGCAGAATACACCTTTATTTATCTCATCCAATCAGAGCCGTTTGCTGTGCATATTAATGAGCAGAATACACCTTTATTTATCTCATCCAATCAGAGCTGTTTGCTGTGCATATTAATGAGCAGAATACGCCTCAATTTATCTCATCCAATCAGAGCCGTTTGCTGTGCATATTAATGAGCAGAATACACCTTTATTTATCTCATCCAATCAGAGCTGTTTGCTGTGCATATTAATGAGCAGAATACGCCTCAATTTATCTCATCCAATCAGAGCCGTTTGCTGTGCATATTAATGAGCAGAATACACCTTTATTTATCTCATCCAATCAGAGCTGTTTGCTGTGCATATTAATGAGCATCCCCGGTTTCCCCCATTTAGGATGCCCCAGAGGAAGCGCAGCTGCCAGCCCTGGAGTCTTTTACAACCCCACTGCTGCATACTCTCATGGCGCCCCCAACAGAGAGGCTTAGTATGGCGCCCTATGCAGTGCCGCTATGTACTGGTGATGAGCAGGTCAGTCATGTGAGGTCAGCAGGGGGCGCCGCTCTCCCACACACAGCAATGGTGATCCCGAGGGAAGCTCCGTGTTTCCTGCTGTTATAGGATCAATGGCCTCCAGAGACACATTCGTCCGGACTCCCGTAGCTGTGTGTGAAAGTTTTAGTTGATGTTTTTTGCTTTTTTTCGTTCGTTTTTCATTTGTACGAACGTTCGGGAATGCGCTTCCGATGGACGAAAGCAAATCTGATATTTTCCGTTCGTTCAAATAACTTCCGTTGTTGGGATGGTTTCTGTCTGATTCAGAGAGCTGATTTCCGTCGGATCACCACCCTATAAATCCGTTTCATTTGCGATACACTTACGGGACCTTTGAGGGCTCGGATTGCTATTGTTGAACATGTTTTGCGCTATGTGGAGGAGTCTGCGCGCCTTTAGCACCAAGGCATTGCATGTATCAGCATGGCCGAGGCCATAAATTGTATAGCAATGCATACCTGAATCAATACATTTCATGTATGCCTTATAGAAGCATTTTAATGCTGACCTTAATTAGTCCTTAGCATGTAAACCTTTATTTTCCCACACATCCATATAATTGCTATATTTTTTTAGACTTATGTCCTTTGTGAATTATGTTTGGATTGTTAGGAGTTATTGTTTTAGTCGGTTACCTTTGCTTTGTGTAATTATTTTATATTTGGTTGCAGGAACCGCAAGATGTGCCACTCGCACAACATACAAGCAGTGTTTGGTCCAGCTATGGGATTCCTCAGTGTTCTTGCAGGGCATCCAGGGTCGTCCCATGATGCTTATATATTGCAGAGCTCCGGCTTATTTCCTCAGTTTGAGTCAGGAGAATTATCTGGTGGATGGCTCCTGGGTACGTTTGCTCACATTCCATCAATCCATTTTCACTGTATGCCAATGAATATAGTTGATGACTCATGACTTAACCTATGGCTGTTTTTAGCCCTTGATGACATGTTAAACAATATTGTAGCTTAGAATGTGTATTTTATGTTAGTATTTTTAAATTCTTTCAGGGGATTCTGGATATCCACTCCTGCCCTTGCTCCTGATGCCCGTTCTTTGCCTGCAGAATGCGGGCCAGGGGTTCTCTAATCGGGCGCTATGCAAAACCCGGGCCGTGGTGGCGAGGGCCCTCTGGCTTTTGAAGTCCAGATTTAGGTGTTTGGACCATACGGGGGGGGGGGGGGGCACTGCAGTATGACCCCAACAAGGTTATACCAATATTTTAATTTACGTTTTTTAACAGGGACCACACGTGTCAGAGTGGCACAACTGAGTGTCAGGGTCCTTCAGTTGGTGGGCGAGATGCAGGAGCTGCGCGACTCGTTGGGGACCACAGATGAAGAATAATGTTCTGTGGCCATTGCTATGGATTTTGTTTTTTATAGTTGTAAAAATTAGAAATTTTCTAAATTTTTAAAAATGTTATATTTTATGATGGAATTAAAAAAATGTTACATTGTCATTTAATTTACAAAATACATTAACACAAAACTAATGGGCCCAGAAATATTTAAAGATGAATATTCACATGACCGAGAAGTGGTTTGGGTGAGCTTTAAGGTTCCAAAAGGGAAGATGGAGCTAAACATTGTAGTAGAAGTGAGGGTGGCGAATATGTAGGCGAGCACTTTAATGAGTTAAGTTTGTAGTGCGCAGGCGCAAGATCGTAAGGATTCCGTCTGGACGATTATTTATTGAAAAAGGGAAACAGAATCGAACGGGAAACGTAAAGGATTCGTTGGAGGAGACGATGGGAAAAGGGCAAAAATGAAAGCCTACGTTGTAACATGTGGAAATGAAACGGAAAAGTCTGGATGGAAAATGACATCCTCGTATTCGTAATCTGCCGTACGAACGGACGGAAACTTTACAGAAGAATTTCAATGCATTCATAGAATCGCTCGCACACTCATACGAGAACGGAAACATTTCACAAAAAAAAACAGATCGGCACTAAAACAGAAGTAGTTTTTTGTCTCTCTAAATCGAGCCTCATGTTCCCGGGATCAGATTATCTGGAGTCTCTCAGCCGAATCATCATGTGAAATGACATTAGAGACAAGCTGCTGAGCTTTCATGGAATAAATAAAGGGGCTGATAGCGGATCAGGAGGCCACAACGAGGCGGCGTCACACAACCCGTATATCATGTATAGGCACAAATAGAGAGGAAATCACTATAAGAGAGCACTAGACACACTACATACATACAATGCACAGATACATATAGAGGTCAGAGGGGAAATCACTATAAGAGCACTAGACACACTACATACATACAATGCACAGATACATATAGAGGACAGAGGGAAAATCACTATAAGAGAGCACTAGACACACTACATACATACAATGCACAGATACATATAGAGGTCAGAGGGGAAATCACTATAAGAGAGCACTAGACACACTACATACATACAATGCACAGATACATATAGAGGTCAGAGGGGAAATCACTATAAGAGCACTAGACACACTACATACATACAATGCACAGATACATATAGAGGACAGAGGGAAAATCACTATAAGAGCACTAGACACACTACATACATACAATGCACAGATACATATAGAGGACAGAGGGGAAATCACTATAAGAGCACTAGACACACTACATACATACAATGCACAGATACATATAGAGGTCAGAGAGGAAATCACTATAAGAGAGCACTAGACACACTACATACATACAATGCACAGATACATATAGAGGACAGAGGGGAAATCACTATAAGAGCACTAGACACACTACATACATACAATGCACAGATACATATAGAGGACAGAGGAGAAATCACTATAAGAGCACAAGACACACTACATACATACAATGCACAGATACATATAGAGGCCAGAGAGGAAATCACTATAAGAGCACTAGACACACTACATACATACAATGCACAGATACATATAGAGGACAGAGGGGAAATCACTATAAGAGAGCACTAGACACACTACATACATACAATGCACAGATACATATAGAGGTCAGAGAGGAAATCACTATAAGAGCACTAGACACACTACATACATACAATGCACAGATACATATAGAGGACAGAGGAGAAATCACTATAAGAGCACAAGACACACTACATACATACAATGCACAGATACATATAGAGGCCAGAGAGGAAATCACTATAAGAGCACTAGACACACTACATACATACAATGCACAGATACATATAGAGGACAGAGGGGAAATCACTATAAGAGAGCACTAGACACACTACATACATACAATGCACAGATACATATAGAGGTCAGAGAGGAAATCACTATAAGAGCACTAGACACACTACATACATACAATGCACAGATACATATAGAGGACAGAGGGGAAATCACTATAAGAGAGCACTAGACACACTACATACATACAATGCACAGATACATATAGAGGTCAGAGAGGAAATCACTATAAGAGCACTAGACACACTACATACATACAATGCACAGATACATATAGAGGTCAGAGGGGAAATCACTATAAGAGCACTAGACACACTACATACATACAATGCACAGATACATATAGAGGACAGAGGGGAAATCACTATAAGAGCACTAGACACACTACATACATACAATGCACAGATACATATAGAGGACAGAGGGGAAATCACTATAAGAGAGCACTAGACACACTACATACATACAATGCACAGATACATATAGAGGACAGAGAGGAAATCACTATAAGAGCACTAGACACACTACATACATACAATGCACAGATACATATAGAGGTTCAGAGAGGAAATCACTATAAGAGCACTAGACACACTACATACATACAATGCACAGATACATATAGAGGACAGAGAGGAAATCACTATAAGAGCACTAGACACACTACATACATACAATGCACAGATACATATAGAGGACAGAGGGGAAATCACTATAAGAGAGCACTAGACACACTACATACATACAATGCACAGATACATATAGAGGTCAGAGAGGAAATCACTATAAGAGCACTAGACACACTACATACATACAATGCACAGATACATATAGAGGACAGAGGGGAAATCACTATAAGAGAGCACTAGACACACTACATACATACAATGCACAGATACATATAGAGGTCAGAGAGGAAATCACTATAAGAGCACTAGACACACTACATACATACAATGCACAGATACATATAGAGGACAGAGGGGAAATCATTATAAGAGCACTAGACACACTACATACATACAATGCACAGATACATATAGAGGTCAGAGGGGAAATCACTATAAGAGAGCACTAGACACACTACATACATACAATGCACAGATACATATAGAGGACAGAGGGGAAATCACTATAAGAGAGCACTAGACACACTACATACATACAATGCACAGATACATATAGAGGACAGAGGGGAAATCATTATAAGAGCACTAGACACACTACATACATACAATGCACAGATACATATAGAGGCCAGAGGGGAAATCACTATAAGAGAGCACTAGACACACTACATACATACAATGCACAGATACATATAGAGGACAGAGGGGAAATCACTATAAGAGAGCACTAGACACACTACATACATACAATGCACAGATACATATAGAGGACAGAGAGGAAATCACTATAAGAGCACTAGACACACTACATACATACAATGCACAGATACATATAGAGGACAGAGGGGAAATCACTATAAGAGAGCACTAGACACACTACATACATACAATGCACAGATACATATAGAGGACAGAGAGGAAATCACTATAAGAGCACTAGACACACTACATACATACAATGCACAGATACATATAGAGGACAGAGGGGAAATCACTATAAGAGAGCACTAGACACACTACATACATACAATGCACAGATACATATAGAGGTCAGAGGGGAAATCACTATAAGAGCACTAGACACACTACATACATACAATGCACAGATACATATAGAGGACAGAGGGGAAATCACTATAAGAGAGCACTAGACACACTACATACATACAATGCACAGATACATATAGAGGACAGAGGGGAAATCACTATAAGAGAGCACTAGACACACTACATACATACAATGCACAGATACATATAGAGGACAGAGGGGAAATCATTATAAGAGCACTAGACACACTACATACATACAATGCACAGATACATATAGAGGACAGAGGGGAAATCACTATAAGAGAGCACTAGACACACTACATACATACAATGCACAGATACATATAGAGGTCAGAGAGGAAATCACTATAAGAGCACTAGACACACTACATACATACAATGCACAGATACATATAGAGGGCAGAGAGGAAATCACTATAAGAGCACTAGACACACTACATACATACAATGCACAGATACATATAGAGGACAGAGGGGAAATCACTATAAGAGAGCACTAGACACACTACATACATACAATGCACAGATACATATAGAGGTCAGGGGGGAAATCACTATAAGAGAGCACTAGACACACTACATACATACAATGCACAGATACATATAGAGGACAGAGGGGAAATCACTATAAGAGCACTAGACACACTACATACATACAATGCACAGATACATATAGAGGGCAGAGAGGAAATCACTATAAGAGCACTAGACACACTACATACATACAATGCACAGATACATATAGAGGACAGAGGGGAAATCACTATAAGAGAGCACTAGACACACTACATACATACAATGCACAGATACATATAGAGGTCAGGGGGGAAATCACTATAAGAGAGCACTAGACACACTACATACATACAATGCACAGATACATATAGAGGACAGAGGGGAAATCACTATAAGAGAGCACTAGACACACTACATACATACAATGCACAGATACATATAGAGGACAGAGAGGAAATCACTATAAGAGCACTAGACACACTACATACATACAATGCACAGATACATATAGAGGTCAGAGGGGAAATCACTATAAGAGCACTAGACACACTACATACATACAATGCACAGATACATATAGAGGTCAGAGGGGAAATCACTATAAGAGAGCACTAGACACACTACATACATACAATGCACAGATACATATAGAGGACAGAGGGGAAATCACTATAAGAGCACTAGACACACTACATACATACAATGCACAGATACATATAGAGGACAGAGGGGAAATCACTATAAGAGAGCACTAGACACACTACATACATACAATGCACAGATACATATAGAGGACAGAGGGGAAATCACTATAAGAGAGCACTAGACACACTACATACATACAATGCACAGATACATATAGAGGACAGAGGGGAAATCACTATAAGAGAGCACTAGACACACTACATACATACAATGCACAGATACATATAGAGGACAGAGGGGAAATCACTATAAGAGAGCACTAGACACACTACATACATACAATGCACAGATACATATAGAGGACAGAGGGGAAATCACTATAAGAGAGCACTAGACACACTACATACATACAATGCACAGATACATATAGAGGACAGAGGGGAAATCACTATAAGAGCACTAGACACACTACATACATACAATGCACAGATACATATAGAGGACAGAGGGGAAATCACTATAAGAGAGCACTAGACACACTACATACATACAATGCACAGATACATATAGAGGACAGAGGAGAAATCACTATAAGAGAGCACTAGACACACTACATACATACAATGCACAGATACATATAGAGGACAGAGGAGAAATCACTATAAGAGAGCACTAGACACACTACATACATACAATGCACAGATACATATAGAGGACAGAGGGGAAATCACTATAAGAGAGCACTAGACACACTACATACATACAATGCACAGATACATATAGAGGACAGAGAGGAAATCACTATAAGAGAGCACTAGACACACTACATACATACAATGCACAGATACATATAGAGGGCAGAGAGGAAATCACTATAAGAGCACTAGACACACTACATACATACAATGCACAGATACATATAGAGGACAGAGAGGAAATCACTATAAGAGCACTAGACACACTACATACATACAATGCACAGATACATATAGAGGACAGAGGGGAAATCACTATAAGAGCACTAGACACACTACATACATACAATGCACAGATACATATAGAGGACAGAGGGGAAATCACTATAAGAGAGCACTAGACACACTACATACATACAATGCACAGATACATATAGAGGACAGAGGGGAAATCACTATAAGAGAGCACTAGACACACTACATACATACAATGCACAGATACATATAGAGGACAGAGGGGAAATCACTATAAGAGAGCACTAGACACACTACATACATACAGTGCACAGATACATATAGAGGACAGAGGGGAAATCACTATAAGAGAGCACTAGACACACTACATACATACAATGCACAGATACATATAGAGGTCAGAGGGGAAATCACTATAAGAGAGCACTAGACACACTACATACATACAATGCACAGATACATATAGAGGACAGAGAGGAAATCACTATAAGAGCACTAGACACACTACATACATACAATGCACAGATACATATAGAGGTCAGAGAGGAAATCACTATAAGAGCACTAGACACACTACATACATACAGTGCACAGATACATATAGAGGACAGAGGGGAAATCACTATAAGAGAGCACTAGACACACTACATACATACAATGCACAGATACATATAGAGGCCAGAGAGGAAATCACTATAAGAGCACTAGACACACTACATACATACAATGCACAGATACATATAGAGGGCAGAGGGGAAATGACTATAAGAGCACTAGACACACTACATACATACAATGCACAGATACATATAGAGGTCAGAGAGGAAATCACTATAAGAGCACTAGACACACTACATACATACAATGCACAGATACATATAGAGGACAGAGAGGAAATCACTATAAGAGCACTAGACACACTACATACATACAATGCACAGATACATATAGAGGACAGAGGGGAAATCACTATAAGAGAGCACTAGACACACTACATACATACAATGCACAGATACATATAGAGGTCAGAGGGGAAATCACTATAAGAGAGCACTAGACACACTACATACATACAATGCACAGATACATATAGAGGTCAGAGGGGAAATCACTATAAGAGCACTAGACACACTACATACATACAATGCACAGATACATATAGAGGTCAGAGGGGAAATCACTATAAGAGCACTAGACACACTACATACATACAATGCACAGATACATATAGAGGACAGAGGGGAAATCACTATAAGAGAGCACTAGACACACTACATACATACAATGCACAGATACATATAGAGGTCAGAGGGGAAATCACTATAAGAGCACTAGACACACTACATACATACAATGCACAGATACATATAGAGGACAGAGGGGAAATCACTATAAGAGAGCACTAGACACACTACATACATACAATGCACAGATACATATAGAGGTCAGAGGGGAAATCACTATAAGAGCACTAGACACACTACATACATACAATGCACAGATACATATAGAGGACAGAGGGGAAATCACTATAAGAGCACTAGACACACTACATACATACAATGCACAGATACATATAGAGGACAGAGGGGAATCACTATAAGAGAGCACTAGACACACTACATACATACAATGCACAGATACATATAGAGGACAGAGGGGAAATCACTATAAGAGCACTAGACACACTACATACATACAATGCACAGATACATATAGAGGACAGAGGGGAGATCACTATAAGAGAGCACTAGACACACTACATACATACAATGCACAGATACATATAGAGGACAGAGGGGAAATCACTATAAGAGCACTAGACACACTACATACATACAATGCACAGATACATATAGAGGACAGAGGAGAAATCACTATAAGAGCACTAGACACACTACATACATACAATGCACAGATACATATAGAGGACAGAGGGGAAATCACTATAAGAGCACTAGACACACTACATACATACAATGCACAGATACATATAGAGGACAGAGGAGAAATCACTATAAGAGCACTAGACACACTACATACATACAATGCACAGATACATATAGAGGACAGAGGAGAAATCACTATAAGAGCACTAGACACACTACATACATACAATGCACAGATACATATAGAGGACAGAGGGGAAATCACTATAAGAGCACTAGACACACTACATACATACAATGCACAGATACATATAGAGGTCAGAGGGGAATCACTATAAGAGAGCACTAGACACACTACATACATACAATGCACAGATACATATAGAGGTCAGAGAGGAAATCACTATAAGAGAGCACTAGACACACTACATACATACAATGCACAGATACATATAGAGGTCAGAGGGGAAATCACTATAAGAGCACTAGACACACTACATACATACAATGCACAGATACATATAGAGGACAGAGGGGTGTGACAGACGCTCTGTCTTTTGGATGTCATCACTATTCAGTTGCCCACCGGGCCATTCACTGGCCTTTTCTTAATTAGGTCATTGGAGTTTGGATTGTATTATAAACTGCCTTTGTGTTAATTGATTACGTCACAGGCAATGGCATTGTTCTGATTGAGTGTATTACAGACGCCTATTGTTTTGCTGATTGCGTCATCGGCAGAGTTGGTCTGTGTATTTGTCATGAGGTCCACGGGGGAGGTCCCATTGCATGGAGACTTGTGTATATAAGGCCTAGAGTGGCACTAATAAAGACACTTCACCTTCACCCTCAATACTGAGTTCTGTCTCTTATTGGGGGAAACGCTATATTACAATGCACTAGCCCTTGTAAGGGCTGTTCCTGTTTCCTCACAGACGACTCTGGAATTCCAGCAGCACCTCTCACCATTGGGAAAGGACGTCTCGGGCGGGGAAGCCCTCCGGCGATAAGGGTTATCGCTACAATTGGTGGCAAGCGGTCGGATGGTCCTTTCTACCCAGAGAGAGTGCTACCCTGATGGAGAGTCAGTAGGACAAGTTGAAAAGGCTGACCTGGAGGATCTACTCGAGAGCCGGGGAAGGTCGGCTAGCAACCGCCCACGTCAGGAACTGATAGCCGAGCTGATCGAAATGGATCGTGCAGCAGTGAGGACTGAAACCAATATAGAGATCGATGAAGACGCTGCTCTTGTTCAAGCAGTTCGGAACAGATTGTCGGTCTATGGCCCGAATCCATCACAGGAACTGATCGACCGAGTCTTCGCCGCAGCGGAGGCAGAGGCCAGTAAGCGAAGGGAAGATCGGCGACTTTCAACCCAGCAGCCTCTCAGCCTCAGTTACACTGGGGGGAGAAAGATTCCATTTGCAGCATTTAAGTCCTTCCAGGAAAGTGACGACGAGATTGACGGATTTTTGGCCGATTTTGAACGCCAGTGCGCTTTACACCGGGTACCCACGGAGGAATGGGTCACCATATTATCAGGGAAACTATCTGGGAAAGCTTCCGATGCTTTCCGGGCCATCCCTGATGTGGACTTACCGCACTACCATCTGGTAAAGGAGGCTTTGTTAGCCCGGTACGCTGTCACCCCGGAAGCCTACAGGCGACGATTTCGGGAATCCCAAAAGAAGGGAGGGGATTCTTACACGGAGTGGGCATGTCACCTCCATCGTACAGCATCACACTGGGTCACTGGATGCAAAGCCACGACCGCTGAGGATGTACTACAGTTGTTTTTACTAGAACATTTTCTCAATGCCCTGCAACCAGAGCTAAGAGAGTGGGTACGTGACCGGAGGCCTCTAACGCTACCTGAGGCTGCTCGTCTAGCCGACGAGTACACTGATGCGCGCCGGACAGAACAGTCCGCTCCAAAACCACAACCTCCCATCAAATTTCAAGCACCTGTGGCTTCAGCGCCAACTCGTGACTCTGGGCCACATAGGCCAGCGCAGCAACCGAACCTCTCCACAGTTCAGTGCCATCGTTGCAAACAACGGGGACATTATCGCAGTGATTGTGCCCTAGAGCCTCCCCGAAACACGTGGGGGCAAACACAACCTTCCACCTCCCGTACTCCTGTGGCACACTGTTTGGAAGCTGAGAGCAGTTCGGAAGAGTATCTGGGAGTACTGTATGAAGCTGATCCCATACAAGCGGCCATCCAAGACAACCGACAGCACCATTGCCAGGAGGTACGAGTCAATGGGCGCACCGCGCAAGGATTATGCGACACCGGAGCCACACTTACCTTGCTCCAACCTCATTTGGTCAAGAACAAAGACCGCACCGGACACACCGTTGCAGTAAGGGTGGCGGGAGGAGCTGTGTTTCGACTCCCCACCGCCCGAGTACATCTTGACTGGGGCGCTGGATCCGGCAGGGTACAGGTGGGACTTATGGACAACTTACCAGCAGAAGTACTATTGGGAAATGATCTAGGACCAATGACTTCTGCCTACGCTACCTCTGGGCCAGCCAGCGTCAACCCTGTTACAACCCGGTCTCCAGCCCGAGCTGCCGACTCCAGCCCACTGGTCGGGGAGACCCAGGGGTTTCGTCTGCATCACGTCATGTCTGTTACAAGAAGCCAAGAAGAGGATCAGCCATCAGGTTACGTCCTTCCAGAAGGGAAACGTATGCCAAACACTATTTTTGTTGGGGGCATTGGCCGTCGGATTAATCAGCCTGAAATTAAGGATGTTTTTTCAAAGTATGGCGCTGTAAAGAATGTCAAAATTATTAGGGATGCCTCTGGCATTTCTAAGGGTTATGGTTTTGTCTACTTTTACGATGATGTAGATGTGCAGAAGATTGTGGATTCTCCGATCAGCTACCATGGAAAGAGATTGAAACTTGGACCAGCTATAAGAAAGCAAAGCACCTGCGCACACATCCAACCAAGGACTTTGGTGCTGAACTCACCAACGCCACAATATCCCAGTGTTTAGACCCCACCCATGACCGATTCCTATGTACAGCCCACGTCAATGTTTAGTCCGGTTACTCACTATGTGCAGACTTGTCCTTACACAGAACTCTGCCCATAACAAGAGTCCGGACAGCCCCACGTTAACCCGAACAGGGTCAATCCGGGTCTGCCGGGTGTTCCACAAAAAGGGGGCATTGTGACAGACGCTCTGCCTTTTGGATGTCATCACTATTCAGTTGCCCACCGGGCCATTCACTGGCCTTTTCTTAATTAGGTCATTGGAGTTTGGATTGTATTATAAACTGCCTTTGTGTTAATTGATTACGTCACAGGCAATGGCATTGTTCTGATTGAGTGTATTACAGACGCCTATTGTTTTGCTGATTGCGTCATCGGCAGAGTTGGTCTGTGTATTTGTCATGAGGTCCACGGGGGAGGTCCCATTGCATGGAGACTTGTGTATATAAGGCCTAGAGTGGCACTAATAAAGACACTTCACCTTCACCCTCAATACTGAAGTTCTGTCTCTTATTGGGGGAAACGCTATATTACAATTCACTAGCCCTTGTAAGGGCTGTTCCTGTTTCCTCACGGATGACTCTGGAATTCCAGCAGCACCTCTCACCATTGGGAAAGGACGTCTCGGGCGGGGAAGCCCTCCGGCGATAAGCGTTATCGCTACAAGGGGAATCACTATAAGAGCACTAGACACACTACATACATACAATGCACAGATACATATAGAGGTCAGAGGGGAAATCACTATAAGAGCAGCACCGGGGCGTCTGGACCTTTGCTTTGAAGTTGTTTGTCTATATCAGGCTGTTAGTGGGTGAGACATTGGGCCACGGATCAGGGACTGGATCCTCTTTTGGGGCGATTCTGTCATTGTTGGGCTGCGTTGGCGCCTGTTCAGGACGGACGCTGTTCTTCCTCCTCTGCTGGTTCCAGTCAGTTCTGTCAGGTGTCCCTTCAGTGATTGATCCTCATTGGATATGTAAAGCAGAACATAACAGGATTTTGACTCTCCCGGATTTGTTCCTGGTCCCAGGGGCATCCCACACCGTGCAAATCCTGTGTTAAACCCCCCAGATCACCAAGAAAAGCTCACCTTTCCCCTGTCTTTCGGTGCATGCTGTCGTCCAATCAGAGCCGCTTGCTGTGCATATGTAATAATCAGCAAACAGCTCTGTTTATGACAATATAGGGCAAGAGTCGCATCCCCACCAGGGGGCGCCGTCCTACCCCCAGCCTGTCACAGCCTACAGATGCTGGCGAGGAAGATTCACACAGCGGGAAACCTGTTTTGGGATGCCCCAGGGGAAGCCAGCCGCCAGCCCTGGAGTCTTTTAGATTCCAGGGCCGACTTGCTTGGGTTTTGTTCCGCTTTAAAGTTGAACAATAACCATAGGATTGAGGTGACCCTGAAGAGGTCTCCCCAGGAGCATTGCATTATGGGATGCCCCTTGTTTATCTCTATAACAGGGGAGGGACGGCCACATGAGAAACTAAAAGTATTGTGAAGGGCCAAAAGTCTGAACTC
The DNA here is from genome assembly GCA_027917425.1 of Gastrophryne carolinensis. Lineage (NCBI taxonomy): Eukaryota > Metazoa > Chordata > Amphibia > Anura > Microhylidae > Gastrophryne > Gastrophryne carolinensis. Next base: position 139,405 of record JAQIHN010000011.1, on the reverse strand, counting down.
AATTCTGCAGAATATAAAAAGCAGGAAATAGCTGCTCCCACTATATGTTATACGTATGTTATATGTTACACGTAGGTTATATGTTACACGTATGTTATATGTTACACGTATGCTATATGTTCCACGTATGCTATATGTTACACGTATGCTATATGTTACACGTAGGTTATATGTTACACGTAGGTTATATGTTACACGTATGCTATATGTTACACGTAGGTTATATGTTACACGTAGGTTATATGTTACACGTATGCTATATGTTACACGTAGGTTATATGTTACACGTAGGTTATATGTTACACGTAGGTTATATGTTACACGTAGGTTATATGTTACACGTAGGTTATATGTTACACGTAGGTTATATGTTACACGTAGGTTATATGTTACACGTATGTTATATGTTACATGTATGTTATATGTTACACGTATGTTATATGTTACACGTATGTTATATGTTACATGTATGTTATATGTTACACGTATGTTATATGTTACACGTATGTTATATGTTACACGTATGTTATATGTTACAGTTATGTTATATGTTATGTTATATGTTAGTTATGTTATATGTTACAGTTATGTTATATGTTATGTGATATGTTAGTTATGTTATATGTTATAGTTATGTTATATGTTATAGTTATGTTATATGATATAGTTATGTTATATGTTATAGTTATGTTATAGTTATGTTATATGTTATAGTTATGTTATATGATATAGTTATGTTATATGTTACAGTTATGTTATATGATACAGTTATGTTATATGTTATAGTTATGTTATAGTTATGTTATATGTTATAGTTATGTTATATGTTATAGTTATGTTATATGTTACAGTTATGTTATATGTTATAGTTATGTTATATGATACAGTTATGTTATATGTTATAGTTATGTTATATGATACAGTTATGTTATATGTTACAGTTATGTTATATGTTATGTGATATGTTAGTTATGTTATATGTTATAGTTATGTTATATGTTATAGTTATGTTATATGATATAGTTATGTTATATGTTACAGTTATGTTATATGTTAGTTATGTTATATGTTATAGTTATGTTATATGTTACAGTTATGTTATATGTTAGTTATGTTATATGTTATAGTTATGTTATATGATATAGTTATGTTATATGTTACAGTTATGTTATATGTTAGTTATGTTATATGTTATAGTTATGTTATATGTTACAGTTATGTTATATGTTATAGTTATGTTATATGATACAGTTATGTTATATGTTATAGTTATGTTATAGTTATGTTATATGTTATAGTTATGTTATATGATATAGTTATGTTATATGTTACAGTTATGTTATATGATACAGTTATGTTATATGTTATAGTTATGTTATAGTTATGTTATATGTTATAGTTATGTTATATGTTATAGTTATGTTATATGATACAGTTATGTTATATGTTACAGTTATGTTATATGTTAGTTATGTTATATGTTATGTTATATGATACAGTTATGTTATATGATACAGTTATGTTATATGTTATAGTTATGTTATATGTTATAGTTATGTTATATGTTATAGTTATGTTATATGTTATAGTTATGTTATAGTTATGTTATATGTTATAGTTATATGATATAGTTATGTTATATGTTATAGTTATGTTATATGTTATAGTTATGTTATATGTTATAGTTATGTTATAGTTATGTTATATGTTATAGTTATGTTATATGTTATAGTTATGTTATATGTTATAGTTATGTTATATGTTGTAGTTATGTTATATGTTATAGTTATGTTATATGTTATAGTTATGTTATAGTTATGTTATATGATATAGTTATGTTATATGTTATAGTTATGTTATATGTTATAGTTATGTTATATGTTATAGTTATGTTATATGATATAGTTATGTTATATGATATAGTTATGTTATATGTTATAGTTATGTTATATGTTATAGTTATGTTATATGTTATAGTTATGTTATATGATACAGTTATGTTATATGATACAGTTATGTTATATGTTATAGTTATGTTATATGTTATAGTTATGTTATATGTTATAGTTATGTTATATGATATAGTTATGTTATATGTTATAGTTATGTTATATGTTATAGTTATGTTATATATTATAGTTATGTTATATGATACAGTTATGTTATATGTTATAGTTATGTTATATGTTATAGTTATGTTATATGATACAGTTATGTTATATGTTATAGTTATGTTATATATTATAGTTATGTTATATGATACAGTTATGTTATATGTTATAGTTATGTTATATGTTATAGTTATGTTATATGATACAGTTATGTTATATGTTACAGTTATGTTATAGTTAAACCCCATTTTGTGTGTCCAGTGAGGTCTCACACAGCAGGGATGCCCCAGAGGCATGATGCCTGTAAGCCAGCCCTGGATTCCTTCACACTCCAGGGCTGGGTTACGTGGGTTTTGGTCTGCTTTATATCAAGATAGGATGGAATGACCCCCCTCCCCTCCTTTACATTAATTATTAAAGTAACACAGCGCTGCTCACACTTTACTCACTAGCAATGTGAATAATTGTGGATTCCCTCATATAAAGCAGAACCAAACCCAGAGCGGCCCCTGGTCCCCCTGGAAATCCCAGATCGGGATGCCCCCCACTGTGTGAAGCATGAAAAATGTCAGACTCCCTCCCTCAAAGCAGAACAAAGCCCCGATCTGGGATGCCCGGGGGGGGGGGGGCCGCTCTGGGGTCATTTCCACTTTAAGGGGGATTCCGCCATTTGTCATATAACAAGGGTGTCACACGGGGGGGGGGGGGGGGCGTCCTGATCTGGGATGCCCGGGGGGGGGACCAATGGCCGGCCTTGGATAAAAATGTCTGTGTGTCGGCAGCGCACCTTACAGGGAACGCTGGTGGAGGGCCGGTCAGAGCCAATCAAAGGGCCGTATGTGGCCCTGGGGCCTCACAGAGCCCAGCTCCGCCCTATAATGTCTCTTGATTGACAGCTGCAGCAAAGCTTTGGCGCATTAAAGACGCATCCTGCAGCATCCGCCCCCCCCCCCCCGAGTATAACAAGCTGCCGGCACATGCGCTGTGGGATAGAGGATCCAGGGGATTATACAGGGAATTCGGGGGCTTCATGTTGCCCCTCGGCCAGCCCTAGACTCTAAAGCTGACCGCAATGGGTTTTGTTCCTCTTTAATATCCCGCTCGGCATTTTCTCCGCAATCGCAATACAGCGCCACATTAAAGGGACCTTCCCGGCAAATCCTTATATTATCCTGCTTTCTGCTCAGTTCATTACCGAGCAGTAACTATTTGCTGATAAGTCCTGTTGAACTTGCTCTCTTCTGATGAAATCTGATTGGAGGAAGGTTTGCCATTTACTTTTATAGTCAGATTGTAAAGTATGTGTGCAGCGCCACTGCGTGTGCGTGCGATAGTGCGCTCTATAAATAGCCGCCATTATCAGCGGAAGAGCCACATCCTGCTTCCCGCCGGCGAGACCGCAGCTAGGCTCCGCCCCCATCCCATTACACCACACTTTGTCCCCTGTACAGCGCTGCGGTATAGGTCAGCGCTATATAATGTATAATAACAGTGTGTGAGTGTGGGGGAGACATTAGAGTGTGAGCTCTGAGGGACAGGAGGTCATGTGACTGCTTCTATGTACAGCGCTGTGGTATATGTCAGCGCTATATAATGTATAATAACTGTGTGAGTGTGGGGGAGACATTAGAGTGTGAGCTCTGAGGGACAGGGGGTCATGTGACTGCTTCTATGTACAGCGCTGTGGTATATGTCAGCGCTATATAATGTATAATAACAGTGTGTGAGTGTGGAGGAGACATTAGAGTGTGAGCTCTGAGGGACAGGAGGTCATGTGACTGCTTCTATGTACAGCGCTGTGGTATATGTCAGCGCTATATAATGTATAATAACAGTGTGTGAGTGTGGAGGAGACATTAGAGTGTGAGCTCTGAGGGACAGGAGGTCATGTGACTGCTTCTATGTACAGCGCTGTGGTATATGTCAGCGCTATATAATGTATAATAACAGTGTGTGACTGTGGGGGAGACATTAGAGTGTGAGCTCTGAGGGACAGGAGGTCATGTGACTGCTTCTATGTACAGCGCTGTGGTATATGTCAGCGCTATATAATGTATAATAACAGTGTGTGACTGTGGGGGAGACATTAGAGTGTGAGCTCTGAAGGACAGGAGGTCATGTGACTGCTTCCTCCATTGTCACATGACCTGTGTGTGTCGGGGATCGAACTCCTCGGCCATCTAAGGACACGCGTTGCATCTCTGGCTTCCTATTGGCTGATGATGGAATTGGGAGTTTGTGATATTTTTAGCCGCTGTCGTCGCATTTTTCGATTTTTGTTTTTGTCGGTAAAATAAACAAAATGGAAAAAAGGCGAAATGAGAAAATCTGATGGAATTCGATAAATGAGCGACGCCGCGGCGAATGTAAACCCTGCGTCACTGCGATAAACACTGATGGGAGAGGTCAGGCGGGGGCGCTATAGCACGTCTCTGATGTCAGTGTCAGGCGGGGGCGCTATATTACGTCTCTGATGTCAGTGTCAGGCGGGGGCGCTATATTACGTCTCTGATGTCAGTGTCAGGCGGGGGCGCTATAGTACGTCTCTGATGTCAGTGTCAGGCGGGGGCGCTATAGCATGTCTCTGATGTCAGTGTCAGGCGGGGGCGCTATAGCACGTCTCTGATGTCAGTGTCAGGTGGGGGCGCTATAGCACGTCTCTGATGTCAGTGTCAGGCTCTCTATACACACACTGACCTGCAGGGGGCGGAGCCTGACAGGGAATCTCTGGGACACAAGCTTAGCAGCCAGTCCGACTCCGGCGCGGTGCTGGGGATTCTGGGCCACCGCTCAGCCGAGTCATTAGCCAAATATATATCCAGACCCAGGAGGTCCACACGCAGCCACATGTGTCCTCCATCAGTGCAGCTCGCAGAGGGACTGTGTTATGGAGAACTTGGGTCCGGAACCATCCCCAGAACCAGGGAGCTAGAACCCTCCCATCAAAGGATTTGTTCCATGCTCTTCCCCCCGCATGCTCCTCCCCCGCATGCTCCTCCCCCCGCAGAGAAGCCGGCACAGGAGCCACTTATGGAGAACTTGGGTCCAGAACCATCTTAAGCAGCCGTGTTTGGACTCCTGAGTCATTTTACCACAGAACCAGGGTGCTGGGACCTTCCCACCAAAAGTTACACCATCAATGACCCCATACAGAAAGCTACTTACCCAGACCACTCAGATAGGGAGGCTCCATCGGAACCAGGAGATCCATCCGCATCCACACATAGTTATTATAGGGATCTGACCTGGCTCAACTCCCTTTTCTTGGACCCCAGAACCAGGGCACAAGGACCTTCTCAGCGAAAGTTATAACCCAAAAATAGTTTTCCAGCTGTGAGATAGAAGAGAGGTGAGTGGGACCCCTGAGGCTTTATCCAGGCCCCCTGACCACCCGGGCCCCTGTCCTGGTGGCCACATCACTGGCCCACTCTGTGAAGTCTGCGGGAACAGTGAGTCTGGGTGTCACCTGATCAGGTGACCATGGGGGGCGGGGCAGGATTGCTGGGGGCCCTTTAAGGTGACGCACAGCACAGGGCACCCGGCCAACAAGGGGTTAAATAGACAGGAAGTGGCGAAACCAATGACATCACAAGCGGCCTTCAGGGATCAGCGAGCATCAACGGCGCATTCCTCGCCAAAGCCAGCCCCGCCCCCAAATTATTCCCACTGCTCTGATTGGCCAACAGCCTATGAGTGAAATGCAGTGTGGTGACAGTTACTAACTGCTTATATACAGCTCACCTGTATCAGGAACTAACTGCTTATATACAGCTCACCTGTATCAGGAACTAACTGCCTATATACAGCTCACCTGTATCAGGAACTAACTGCCTATATACAGCTCACCTGTATCAGGAACTAACTGCTTATATACAGCTCACCTGTATGAGGAACTAACTGCCTATATACAGCTCACCTGTATCAGGAACTAACTGCCTATATACAGCTCACCTGTATCAGGAACTAACTGCCTATATACAGCTCACCTGTATCAGAAACTAACTGCCTATATACAGCTCACCTGTATCAGGAACTAACTGCCTATATACAGCTCACCTGTATCAGGAACTAACTGCCTATATACAGCTCACCTGTATCAGGAACTAACTGCCTATATACAGCTCACCTGTATCAGGAACTAACTGCTTATATACAGCTCACCTGTATCAGGAACTAACTGCCTATATACAGCTCACCTGTATCAGGAACTAACTGCCTATATACAGCTCACCTGTATCAGGAACTAACTGCCTATATACAGCTCACCTGTATCAGGAACTAACTGCCTATATACAGCTCACCTGTATGAGGAACTAACTGCCTATATACAGCTCACCTGTATCAGGAACTAACTGCCTATATACAGCTCACCTGTATCAGGGACTAACTGCTTATATACAGCTCACCTGTATCAGGAACTAACTGCTTATATACAGCTCACCTGTATCAGGAACTAACTGCCTATATACAGCTCACCTGTATCAGGAACTAACTGCCTATATACAGCTCACCTGTATCAGAAACTAACTGCCTATATACAGCTCACCTGTATCAGGAACTAACTGCCTATATACAGCTCACCTGTATCAGGAACTAACTGCCTATATACAGCTCACCTGTATCAGGAACTAACTGCCTATATACAGCTCACCTGTATCAGGAACTAACTGCTTATATACAGCTCACCTGTATCAGGAACTAACTGCCTATATACAGCTCACCTGTATCAGGAACTAACTGCCTATATACAGCTCACCTGTATCAGGAACTAACTGCCTATATACAGCTCACCTGTATCAGGAACTAACTGCCTATATACAGCTCACCTGTATGAGGAACTAACTGCCTATATACAGCTCACCTGTATCAGGAACTAACTGCCTATATACAGCTCACCTGTATCAGGAACTAACTGCCTATATACAGCTCACCTGTATCAGGAACTAACTGCTTATATACAGCTCACCTGTATCAGGAACTAACTGCTTATATACAGCTCACCTGTATCAGGAACTAACTGCCTATATACAGCTCACCTGTATCAGGAACTAACTGCCTATATACAGCTCACCTGTATCAGGAACTAACTGCTTATATACAGCTCACCTGTATCAGGATCTAACTGCCTATATACAGCTCACCTGTATGAGGAACTAACTGCCTATATACAGCTCACCTGTATCAGGGACTAACTGCCTATATACAGCTCACCTGTATCAGGAACTAACTGCCTATATACAGCTCACCTGTATCAGGAACTAACTGCCTATATACAGCTCACCTGTATCAGGAACTAACTGCCTATATACAGCTCACCTGTATCAGGAACTAACTGCTTATATACAGCTCACCTGTATCAGGAACTAACTGCCTATATACAGCTCACCTGTATCAGGAACTAACTGCTTATATACAGCTCGCCTGTATGAGGAACTAACTGCCTATATACAGCTCACCTGTATCAGGAACTAACTGTTATATACAGCTCACCTGTATCAGGAACTAACTGCCTATATACAGCTCACCTGTATCAGGAACTAACTGCCTATATACAGCTCACCTGTATCAGGAACTAACTGCTTATATACAGCTCACCTGTATCAGGAACTAACTGCTTATATACAGCTCACCTGTATCAGGAACTAACTGCCTATATACAGCTCACCTGTATCAGGAACTAACTGCTTATATACAGCTCACCTGTATCAGGAACTAACTGCTTATATACAGCTCACCTGTATCAGGAGCTAACTGCTTATATACAGCTCACCTGTATCAGGAACTAACTGCCTATATACAGCTCACCTGTATCAGGAGCTAACTGCTTATATACAGCTCACCTGTATCAGGAACTAACTGCTTATATACAGCTCACCTGTATCAGGAACTAACTGCTTATATACAGCTCACCTGTATCAGGGACTAACTGCCTATATACAGCTCACCTGTATTAGGAACTAACTGCCTATATACAGCTCACCTGTATCAGTAACTAACTGCCTATATACAGCTCACCTGTATCAGGAACTAACTGCTTATATACAGCTCACCTGTATCAGGAACTAACTGCTTATATACAGCTCACCTGTATCAGGAACTAACTGCTTATATACAGCTCACCTGTATCAGGAACTAACTGCTTATATACAGCTCACCTGTATCAGGAACTAACTGCTTATATACAGCTCACCTGTATCAGGAACTAACTGCTTATATACAGCTCACCTGTATCAGGAACTAACTGCTTATATCCAGCTCACCTGTATCAGGGACTAACTGCCTATATACAGCTCACCTGTATCAGAAACTAACTGCCTATATACAGCTCACCTGTATCAGGAACTAACTGCCTATATACAGCTCACCTGTATCAGGAACTAACTGCCTATATACAGCTCACCTGTATCAGGAACTAACTGTGTATATACAGCTCACCTGTATCAGGAACTAACTGCTTATATACAGCTCACCTGTATCAGGAACTAACTGCTTATATACAGCTCACCTGTATCAGGGACTAACTGCCTATATACAGCTCACCTGTATCAGGAACTAACTGCTTATATACAGCTCACCTGTATCAGGGACTAACTGCTTATATACAGCTCACCTGTATCAGGAACTAACTGCCTATATACAGCTCACCTGTATCAGGAACTAACTGCCTATATACAGCTCACCTGTATCAGGAACTAACTGCGTATATACAGCTCACCTGTATCAGGGACTAACTGCCTATATACAGCTCACCTGTATCAGGAACTAACTGCCTATATACAGCTCACCTGTATCAGGAACTATCTGCCTATATACAGCTCACCTGTATCAGGAACTAACTGCCTATATACAGCTCACCTGTATCAGGAACTAACTGCCTATATACAGCTCACCTGTGTCAGGAACTAACTGCTTATATACAGCTCACCTGTATCAGGAACTAACTGCCTATATACAGCTCACCTGTATCAGGAGCTAACTGCTTATATACAGCTCACCTGTATCAGGAACTAACTGCCTATATACAGCTCACCTGTATCAGGAACTAACTGCCTATATACAGCTCACCTGTATCAGGAGCTAACTGCTTATATACAGCTCACCTGTATCAGGAACTAACTGCCTATATAAAGCTCACCTGTATCAGGAACTAACTGCTTATATACAGCTCACCTGTATCAGGGACTAACTGCCTATATACAGCTCACCTGTATCAGGAGCTAACTGCCTATATACAGCTCACCTGTATCAGGAACTAACTGCTTATATACAGCTCACCTGTATCAGGATCTAACTGCCTATATACAGCTCACCTGTATCAGGAACTAACTGCTTATATACAGCTCACCTGTATCAGGAACTAACTGCTTATATACAGCTCACCTGTATCAGGAACTAACTGCCTATATACAGCTCACCTGTATCAGGAACTAACTGCTTATATGCAGCTCACCTGTATCAGGAACTAACTGCCTATATACAGCTCACCTGTATCAGGAACTAACTGCTTATATACAGCTCACCTGTATCAGGGACTAACTGCCTATATACAGCTCACCTGTATCAGGAACTAACTGCCTATATACAGCTCACCTGTATCAGTAACTAACTGCTTATATACAGCTCACCTGTATCAGGAACTAACTGCTTATATACAGCTCACCTGTATCAGGAGCTAACTGCTTATATACAGCTCACCTGTATCAGGAACTAACTGCCTATATACAGCTCACCTGTATCAGGAGCTAACTGCTTATATACAGCTCACCTGTATCAGGAACTAACTGCCTATATACAGCTCACCTGTATCAGGAACTAACTGCTTATATACAGCTCACCTGTATCAGGAACTAACTACTTATATACAGCTCACCTGTATCAGGAACTAACTGCGTATATACAGCTCACCTGTATCAGGAACTAACTGCTTATATACAGCTCACCTGTATCAGGAACTAACTGCTTATATACAGCTCACCTGTATCAGGAACTAACTGCTTATATACAGCTCACCTGTATCAGGAACTAACTGCTTATATACAGCTCACCTGTATCAGGGACTAACTGCCTATATACAGCTCACCTGTATCAGGAACTAACTGCTTATATACAGCTCACCTGTATCAGGAACTAACTGCTTATATACAGCTCACCTGTATCAGGGACTAACTGCCTATATACAGCTCACCTGTATTAGGAACTAACTGCCTATATACAGCTCACCTGTATCAGTAACTAACTGCCTATATACAGCTCACCTGTATCAGGAACTAACTGCTTATATACAGCTCACCTGTATCAGGAACTAACTGCTTATATACAGCTCACCTGTATCAGGAACTAACTGCTTATATAGAGCTCACCTGTATCAGGAACTAACTGCTTATATACAGCTCACCTGTATCAGGAACTAACTGCTTATATACAGCTCACCTGTATCAGGAACTAACTGCTTATATCCAGCTCACCTGTATCAGGGACTAACTGCTTATATACAGCTCACCTGTATCAGGGACTAACTGCTTATATACAGCTCACCTGTATCAGGAACTAACTGCCTATATACAGCTCACCTGTATCAGGAACTAACTGCTTATATACAGCTCACCTGTATCAGGAACTAACTGTTATATACAGCTCACCTGTATCAGGAACTAACTGTTATATACAGCTCACCTGTATCAGGAACTAACTGCTTATATACAGCTCACCTGTATCAGGAACTAACTGCCTATATACAGCTCACCTGTATCAGGAACTAACTGCCTATATACAGCTCACCTGTATCAGTAACTAACTGGTTATATACAGCTCACCTGTATCAGGAACTAACTGCCTATATACAGCTCACCTGTATCAGGAACTAACTGCCTATATACAGCTCACCTGTATCAGGATCTAACTGCCTATATACAGCTCACCTGTATCAGGAACTAACTGCCTATATACAGCTCACCTGTATCAGGAACTAACTGCCTATATACAGCTCACCTGTATCAGGAACTAACTGCTTATATACAGCTCACCTGTATCAGGAACTAACTGCTTATATACAGCTCACCTGTATCAGGGACTAACTGCCTATATACAGCTCACCTGTATTAGGAACTAACTGCCTATATACAGCTCACCTGTATCAGTAACTAACTGCCTATATACAGCTCACCTGTATCAGGAACTAACTGCTTATATACAGCTCACCTGTATCAGGAACTAACTGCTTATATACAGCTCACCTGTATCAGGAACTAACTGCTTATATACAGCTCACCTGTATCAGGAACTAACTGCCTATATACAGCTCACCTGTATCAGGAACTAACTGCTTATATACAGCTCACCTGTATCAGGAACTAACTGCTTATATACCGCTCACCTGTATCAGGAACTAACTGCTTATATACAGCTCACCTGTATCAGTAACTAACTGCTTATATACAGCTCACCTGTATCAGTAACTAACTGCTTATATACAGCTCACCTGTATCAGGAACTAACTGCTTATATACAGCTCACCTGTATCAGGAACTAACTGCCTATATACAGCTCACCTGTATCAGGAACTAACTGCCTATATACAGCTCACCTGTATCAGGAACTAACTGCCTATATACAGCTCACCTGTATCAGGAACTAACTGCTTATATACAGTTCACCTGTATCAGGGACTAACTGCTTATATACAGCTCACCTGTATCAGGAACTAACTGCTTATATACAGCTCACCTGTATCAGGAACTAACTGCTTATATACAGCTCACCTGTATCAGGAACTAACTGCCTATATACAGCTCACCTGTATCAGGAACTAACTGCCTATATACAGCTCACCTGTATCAGGAACTAACTGCCTATATACAGCTCACCTGTATCAGGAACTAACTGCTTATATAAAGCTCACCTGTATCAGGAACTAACTGCTTATATACAGCTCACCTGTATCAGGAACTAACTGCTTATATCCAGCTCACCTGTATCAGGGACTAACTGCTTATATACAGCTCACCTGTATCAGGGACTAACTGCTTATATACAGCTCACCTGTATCAGGAACTAACTGCCTATATACAGCTCACCTGTATCAGGAACTAACTGCTTATATACAGCTCACCTGTATCAGGAACTAACTGTTATATACAGCTCACCTGTATCAGGAACTAACTGTTATATACAGCTCACCTGTATCAGGAACTAACTGCCTATATACAGCTCACCTGTATCAGGAACTAACTGCTTATATACAGCTCACCTGTATCAGGAACTAACTGCTTATATACAGCTCACCTGTATCAGGAACTAACTGCTTATATACAGCTCACCTGTATCAGGAACTAACTGCCTATATACAGCTCACCTGTATCAGGAACTAACTGGTTATATACAGCTCACCTGTATCAGGAACTAACTGCCTATATACAGCTCACCTGTATCAGGAACTAACTGCCTATATACAGCTCACCTGTATCAGGATCTAACTGCCTATATACAGCTCACCTGTATCAGGAACTAACTGCCTATATACAGCTCACCTGTATCAGGAACTAACTGCCTATATACAGCTCACCTGTATCAGGAACTAACTGCTTATTATACAGCTCACCTGTATCAGGAACTAACTGCTTATATACAGCTCACCTGTATCAGGAACTAACTGCCTATATACAGCTCACCTGTATCAGGAACTAACTGCCTATATACAGCTCACCTGTATCAGGAACTAACTGCCTATATACAGCTCACCTGTATCAGGAACTAACTGTTATATACAGCTCACCTGTATCAGGAACTAACTGTTATATACAGCTCACCTGTATCAGGAACTAACTGCTTATATACAGCTCACCTGTATCAGGAACTAACTGCTTATATACAGCTCACCTGTATCAGGAACTAACTGCCTATATACAGCTCACCTGTATCAGGAACTAACTGCTTATATACAGCTCACCTGTATCAGGAACTAACTGCCTATATACAGCTCACCTGTATCAGGATCTAACTGCTTATATACAGCTCACCTGTATCAGGAACTAACTGCTTATATACAGCTCACCTGTATCGGGAACTAACTGCCTATATACAGCTCACCTGTATCAGGAACTAACTGCTTATATACAGCTCACCTGAATCAGGAACTAACTGCTTATATACAGCTCACCTGTATCAGGAACTAACTGCCTATTTACAGCTCACCTGTATCAGGAACTAACTGCTTATATACAGCTCACCTGTATCAGGAACTAACTGCTTATATACAGCTCACCTGTATCAGGAACTAACTGCCTATATACAGCTCACCTGTATCAGGAACTAACTGCCTATATACAGCTCACCTGTATCAGGAACTAACTGCCTATATACAGCTCACCTGTATCAGGAACTACTGCTTATATACAGCTCACCTGTATCAGGAACTAACTGCCTATATACAGCTCACCTGTATCAGGAACTAACTGCTTATATACAGCTCACCTGTATCAGGAACTAACTGCTTATATACAGCTCACCTGTATCAGGAACTAACTGCTTATATACAGCTCACCTGTATCAGGAACTAACTACCTATATACAGCTCACCTGTATCAGGAACTAACTGCTTATATACAGCTCACCTGTATCAGGAACTAACTGCTTATATACAGCTCACCTGTATCAGGAACTAACTACCTATATACAGCTCACCTGTATCAGGAACTAACTGCTTATATACAGCTCACCTGTATCAGGAACTAACTGCTTATATACAGCTCACCTGTATCAGGGACTAACTGCTTATATACAGCTCACCTGTATCAAGAACTAACTGCTTATATACAGCTCACCTGTATCAAGAACTAACTGCTTATATACAGCTCACCTGTATCAGGAACTAACTGCTTATATACAGCTCACCTGTATCAGGAACTAACTGCCTATATACAGCTCACCTGTATCAGGAACTAACTGCTTATATACAGCTCACCTGTATCAGGAACTAACTGCTTATATACAGCTCACCTGTATCAGGAACTAACTGCCTATATACAGCTCACCTGTATCAGGAACTAACTGCTTATATACAGCTCACCTGTATCAGGAACTAACTGCTTATATACAGCTCACCTGTATCAGGAACTAACTGCTTATACACAGCTCACCTGTATCAGGAACTAACTGCTTATATACAGCTCACCTGTATCAGGAACTAACTGCTTATTTACAGCTCACCTGTATCAGGAACTAACTGCTTATATACAGCTCACCTGTATCAGGAACTAACTGCTTATATACAGCTCACCTGTATCAGGAACTAACTGCCTATATACAGCTCACCTGTATCAGGAACTAACTGCTTATATACAGCTCACCTGTATCAGGAACTAACTGCTTATATACAGCTCACCTGTATCAGGAACTAACTGCCTATATACAGCTCACCTGTATCAGGAACTAACTGCTTATATACAGCTCACCTGTATCAGGAACTAACTGCTTATATACAGCTCACCTGTATCAGGAACTAACTGCTTATATACAGCTCACCTGTATCAGGAACTAACTGCCTATATACAGCTCACCTGTATCAGGAACTAACTGCTTATATACAGCTCACCTGTATCAGGAACTAACTGCTTATATACAGCTCACCTGTATCAGTAACTAACTGCTTATATACAGCTCACCTGTATCAGGAACTAACTGCTTATATACAGCTCACCTGTATCAGGAACTAACTGCTTATATACAGCTCACCTGTATCAGGAACTAACTGCCTATATACAGCTCACCTGTATCAGGAACTAACTGCTTATATACAGCTCACCTGTATCAGGAACTAACTGCCTATATACAGCTCACCTGTATCAGGAACTAACTGCCTATATACAGCTCACCTGA
>JAQIHN010000011.1:0-124221 GCA_027917425.1 Gastrophryne carolinensis | reverse complement strand
TATACAGCTCACCTGTATCAGGGACTAACTGCTTATATACAGCTCACCTGTATCAGGAACTAACTACCTATATACAGCTCACCTGTATCAGGAACTAACTGCCTATATACAGCTCACCTGTATCAGGAACTAACTACCTATATACAGCTCACCTGTATCAGGAACTAACTGCTTATATACAGCTCACCTGTATCAGGAACTAACTGCTTATATACAGCTCACCTGTATCGGGATCTAACTGCCTATATACAGCTCACCTGTATCAGTAACTAACTGCCTATATACAGCTCACCTGTATCAGGAACTAACTGCCTATATACAGCTCACCTGTATCAGGAACTAACTGCCTATATACAGCTCACCTGTATCAGGAACTAACTGCCTATATACAGCTCACCTGTATCAGGAACTAACTGCCTATATACAGCTCACCTGTATCAGGAACTAACTGCCTATATACAGCTCACCTGTATCAGGAACTAACTGCCTATATACAGCTCACCTGTATCAGGAACTAACTGCCTATATACAGCTCACCTGTATCAGGAACTAACTGCCTATATACAGCTCACCTGTATCAGGAACTAACTGCTTATATACAGCTCACCTGTATCAGGAACTAACTGCCTATATACAGCTCACCTGTATCAGGAACTAACTGCTTATATACAGCTCACCTGTATCAGGATCTAACTGCCTATATACAGCTCACCTGTATCAGGATCTAACTGCCTATATACAGCTCACCTGTATCAGGAACTAACTGCCTATATACAGCTCACCTGTATCAGGAACTAACTGCTTATATACAGCTCACCTGTATCAGGAACTAACTGCTTATATACAGCTCACCTGTATCGGGGACTAACTGCTTATATACAGCTCACCTGTATCAGGAACTAACTGCTTATATACAGCTCACCTGTATCAGGAACTAACTGCCTATATACAGCTCACCTGTATCAGGAACTAACTGCCTATATACAGCTCACCTGTATCAGGATCTAACTGCCTATATACAGCTCACCTGTATCAGGAACTAACTGTTATATACAGCTCACCTGTATCAGGAACTAACTGTTATATACAGCTCACCTGTATCAGGAACTAACTGCTTATATACAGCTCACCTGTATCAGGAACTAACTGCTTATATACAGCTCACCTGTATCAGGAACTAACTGCTTATATACAGCTCACCTGTATCAGGAACTAACTGCCTATATACAGCTCACCTGTATCAGGATCTAACTGCTTATATACAGCTCACCTGTATCAGGAACTAACTGCTTATATACAGCTCACCTGTATTGGGAACTAACTGCCTATATACAGCTCACCTGTATCAGGAACTAACTGCTTATATACAGCTCACCTGAATCAGGAACTAACTGCTTATATACAGCTCACCTGTATCAGGAACTAACTGCCTATTTACAGCTCACCTGTATCAGGAACTAACTGCTTATATACAGCTCACCTGTATCAGGAACTAACTGCTTATATACAGCTCACCTGTATCGGGAACTAACTGCCTATATACAGCTCACCTGTATCGGGAACTAACTGCTTATATACAGCTCACCTGTATCGGGAACGATCCGCTTATATACAGCTCACCTGTATCGGGAACTAACTGCTTATATACAGCTCACCTGTATCAGGAACTAACTGCCTATATACAGCTCACCTGTATCAGGAACTAACTGCTTATATACAGCTCACCTGTATCAGGAACTAACTGCTTATATACAGCTCACCTGTATCAGGAACTAACTGCTTATATACAGCTCACCTGTATCAGGAACTAACTGCTTATATACAGCTCACCTGTATCAGGAACTAACTGCTTATATACAGCTCACCTGTATCGGGGACTAACTGCTTATATACAGCTCACTACAGCTCACCTGTATCAGGAATTAACTGCCTATATACAGCTCACCTGTATCAGGAACTAACTGCTTATATACAGCTCACCTGTATCGGGGACTAACTGCTTATATACAGCTCACCTGTATCAGGAACTAACTGCTTATATACAGCTCACCTGTATCAGGAACTAACTGCTTATATACAGCTCACCTGTATCAGGAACTAGCTGCCTATATACAGCTCACCTGTATCAGGAACTAACTGCTTATATACAGCTCACCTGTATCAGGAACTAACTGCTTATATACAGCTCACCTGTATCAGGAACTAACTGCCTATATACAGCTCACCTGTATCAGGAACTAACTGCCTATATACAGCTCACCTGTATCAGGAACTAACTGCCTATATACAGCTCACCTGTATCAGGAACTAACTGCTTATATACAGCTCACCTGTATCAGGAACTAACTGCTTATATACAGCTCACCTGTATCAGGAACTAACTGCCTATATACAGCTCACCTGTATCAGGAACTAACTGCCTATATACAGCTCACCTGTATCAGGAACTAACTGCCTATATACAGCTCACCTGTATCAGGAACTAACTGTTATATACAGCTCACCTGTATCGGGAACTAACTGCCTATATACAGCTCACCTGTATCGGGAACTAACTGCTTATATACAGCTCACCTGTATCGGGAACTAACTGCTTATATACAGCTCACCTGTATCAGGAACTAACTGCTTATATACAGCTCACCTGTATCAGGAACTAACTGCTTATATACAGCTCACCTGTATCAGGAACTAACTGCTTATATACAGCTCACCTGTATCAGGACCTAACTGCCTATATACAGCTCACCTGTATCAGGAACTAACTGCCTATATACAGCTCACCTGTATCAGGAACTAACTGCTTATATACAGCTCACCTGTATCGGGGACTAACTGCTTATATACAGCTCACCTGTATCAGGAACTAACTGCTTATATACAGCTCACCTGTATCAGGAACTAACTGCCTATATACAGCTCACCTGTATCAGGAACTAACTGCCTATATACAGCTCACCTGTATCAGGAACTAACTGCTTATATACAGCTCACCTGTATCAGGAACTAACTGCTTATATACAGCTCACCTGTATCAGGAACTAACTGCTTATATACAGCTCACCTGTATCAGGAACTAACTGCCTATATACAGCTCACCTGTATCAGGAACTAACTGCCTATATACAGCTCACCTGTATCAGGAACTAACTGCCTATATACAGCTCACCTGTATCAGGAACTAACTGCTTATATACAGCTCACCTGTATCAGGAAATAACTGCTTATATACAGCTCACCTGTATCAGGAACTAACTGCCTATATACAGCTCACCTGTATCAGGAACTAACTGCTTATATACAGCTCACCTGTATCAGGAACTAACTGCTTATATACAGCTCACCTGTATCAGGAACTAACTGCTTATATACAGCTCACCTGTATCAGGAACTAACTGCCTATATACAGCTCACCTGTATCAGGAACTAACTGCTTATATACAGCTCACCTGTATCAGGAACTAACTGCTTATATACAGCTCACCTGTATCAGGAACTAACTGCTTATATACAGCTCACCTGTATCAGGAACTAACTGCCTATATACAGCTCACCTGTATCAGGAACTAACTGCTTATATACAGCTCACCTGTATCAGGAACTAACTGCCTATATACAGCTCACCTGTATCAGGAACTAACTGCTTATATACAGCTCACCTGTATCAGGAACTAACTGCTTATATACAGCTCACCTGTATCAGGAACTAACTGCCTATATACAGCTCACCTGTATCAGGAACTAACTGCCTATATACAGCTCACCTGTATCAGGAACTAACTGCTTATATACAGCTCACCTGTATCAGGAACTAACTGCTTATATACCGCTCACCTGTATCAGGAACTAACTGCTTATATACCGCTCACCTGTATCAGTAACTAACTGCCTATATACAGCTCACCTGTATCAGGAACTAACTGCTTATATACAGCTCACCTGTATCAGGAACTAACTGCTTATATACAGCTCACCTGTATCAGGAACTAACTGCTTATATACAGCTCACCTGTATCAGGAACTAACTGCTTATATACAGCTCACCTGAATCAGGAACTAACTGCTTATATCCAGCTCACCTGTATCAGGGACTAACTGCTTATATACAGCTCACCTGTATCAGGGACTAACTGCTTATATACAGCTCACCTGTATCAGGAACTAACTGCTTATATACAGCTCACCTGTATCAGGAACTAACTGCTTATATACAGCTCACCTGTATCAGGAACTAACTGTTATATACAGCTCACCTGTATCAGGAACTAACTGTTATATACAGCTCACCTGTATCAGGAACTAACTGCTTATATACAGCTCACCTGTATCAGGAACTAACTGCCTATATACAGCTCACCTGTATCAGGAACTAACTGGTTATATACAGCTCACCTGTATCAGGAACTAACTGCCTATATACAGCTCACCTGTATCAGGAACTAACTGCATATATAAATAGCTCACCTGTATCAGGATCTAACTGCCTATATACAGCTCACCTGTATCAGGAACTAACTGCCTATATACAGCTCACCTGTATCAGGATCTAACTGCCTATATACAGCTCACCTGTATCAGGATCTAACTGCCTATATACAGCTCACCTGTATCAGGAACTAACTGCCTATATACAGCTCACCTGTATCAGGAACTAACTGCTTATATACAGCTCACCTGTATCAGGAACTAACTGCTTATATACAGCTCACCTGTATCGGGGACTAACTGCTTATATACAGCTCACCTGTATCAGGAACTAACTGCTTATATACAGCTCACCTGTATCAGGAACTAACTGCCTATATACAGCTCACCTGTATCAGGAACTAACTGCCTATATACAGCTCACCTGTATCAGGATATAACTGCCTATATACAGCTCACCTGTATCAGGAACTAACTGTTATATACAGCTCACCTGTATCAGGAACTAACTGTTATATACAGCTCACCTGTATCAGGAACTAACTGCTTATATACAGCTCACCTGTATCAGGAACTAACTGCTTATATACAGCTCACCTGTATCAGGAACTAACTGCTTATATACAGCTCACCTGTATCAGGAACTAACTGCTTATATACAGCTCACCTGTATCAGGAACTAACTGCTTATATACAGCTCACCTGTATCGGGAACTAACTGCCTATATACAGCTCACCTGTATCGGGAACTAACTGCCTATATACAGCTCACCTGTATCGGGAACTAACTGCTTATATACAGCTCACCTGTATCGGGAACTAACTGCTTATATACAGCTCACCTGTATCAGGAACTAACTGCTTATATACAGCTCACCTGTATCGGGGACTAACTGCTTATATACAGCTCACCTGTATCAGGAACTAACTGCTTATATACAGCTCACCTGTATCGGGGACTAACTGCTTATATACAGCTCACCTGTATCAGGAACTAACTGCTTATATGCAGCTCACCTGTATCAGGAACTAACTGCTTATATACAGCTCACCTGTATCAGGAACTAACTGCTTATATACAGCTCACCTGTATCAGGAACTAACTGCCTATATACAGCTCACCTGTATCAGGAACTAACTGCTTATATACAGCTCACCTGTATCAGGAACTAACTGCTTATATACAGCTCACCTGTATCAGGAACTAACTGCTTATATACAGCTCACCTGTATCGGGAACTAACTGCTTATATACAGCTCACCTGTATCAGGACCTATCTGCCTATATACAGCTCAGCTGTATCGGGAACTAACTGCCTATATACAGCTCAGCTGTATCAGGAACTAACTGCTTATATACAGCTCACCTGTATCAGGAACTAACTGCTTATATACAGCTCACCTGTATCAGGAACTAACTGCCTATATACAGCTCACCTGTATCAGGAACTAACTGCTTATATACAGCTCACCTGTATCAGGAACTAACTGCTTATATACAGCTCACCTGTATCAGGAACTAACTGCTTATATACAGCTCACCTGTATCGGGAACTAACTGCTTATATACAGCTCACCTGTATCAGGACCTATCTGCCTATATACAGCTCAGCTGTATCGGGAACTAACTGCCTATATACAGCTCAGCTGTATCAGGAACTAACTGCTTATATACAGCTCACCTGTATCAGGAACTAACTGCTTATATACAGCTCACCTGTATCAGGAACTAACTGCCTATATACAGCTCACCTGTATCAGGAACTAACTGCTTATATACAGCTCACCTGTATCAGGAACTAATTGCTTATATACAGCTCACCTGTAAGACTCCAGGAACCGCTGCAGGGGTTTTGTTCCGCTTTGATGACACCCGGATATTCCGTGTTCCCTGCTCCCGTCACTTGTGATCCCTCATTTCCTGTGTTTTGCTGTGGCTTATCCACCTTGAATTTCCCGGCTCTATAATATGATATATACGGCATAGAAAGCCGCACATGTGTCGTAGGATCACTGGAGAGGTCAGCACAGTGGGGGGGCATCCCATATCAGGTCACCTCTAGACCACAAAACAATTGGTGTTTCTGTTCTTCTGAACTGATTGTATAACTTACCTGGAGTCTGTATATAGTGCAGCCCCTGTATCCCGCCACCGATCCTAAACCCGGATCCTGGAATAAATCCTAACCCGATCCATCATCTATTTTCTTCTTCATCTTGGCAGAAAAATTCTTCTAATACATTTCCGGAAATTTCTTTGGCACAAGTGAGCGGAAACAGAAAGAGAACAACGGCTCCGACATAAAGATCTGCAGCAATAAATGATTCATTTCCTATTCAAAGTGTTTCTATTGTTATAACTGTTACAATGTATCTCCTATCCATCCCTCAATGAGGGGGCGTGGCTTCATCTATCTCTCAACGAGGGCGTCTGGCTTCATCCATCCCTCAATGAGGGGGCGTGGCTTCATCCATCCCTCAATGAGAGAGCGTGGCTTCATCTATCCCTCAATGAGGGGGCGTGGCTTCATCCATCCCTCAATGAGAGAGTGTGGCTTCATCCATCCCTCAATGAGGGGGCGTGGCTTCATCCATCCCTCAATGAGAGAGCGTGGCTTCATCCATCCCTCAATGAGGGGGCGTGGCTTCATCCATCCATCAATGAGGGGGTGTGGCTTCATCCATCCCTCAATGAGAGAGCGTAGCTTCATCCATCCCTCAATGAGGGGGCGTGGCTTCATCCATCCCTCAATGAGGGGGTGTGGCTTCATCCATCCCTCAATGAGAGAGCGTGGCTTCATCCATCCCTCAATGAGGGGGCGTGGCTTCATCCATCCCTCAATGAGAGAGCGTGGCTTCATCCATCCCTCAATGAGGGGGCGTGTGGCTTCATCCATCCCTCAATGAGGGGGCGTGGCTTCATCCATCCCTCAATGAGGGGGCGTGGCTTCACCTATCCCTCAATGAGAGAGCGTGGCTTCGTCTATCCCTCAATGAGGGGGCGTGGCTTCATCTATCCCTCACTGGGGGGGGGGGCGTGGCTTCATCTATCCCTCACTGAGGGGGGCGTGGCTTCATCTATCCCTCAATGAGGGGGCGTAGCTTCATCCATCCCTCAATGAGGAGGCGTGGCTTAATCTATCCCTCAATGAGAGAGTGTGGCTTCGTCTATCCCTCAATGAGGGGGCGTGGCTTCATCTATCCCTCAATGAGGGGGCGTAGCTTCATCCATCCCTCAATGAGGAGGCGTGGCTTAATCTATCCCTCAATGAGAGAGCGTGGCTTCATCTATCCCTCAATGAGAGAGCGTGGCTTCATCTATCCCTCAATGAGGGGGCGTGGCTTCATCTATCCCTCAATGAGGGGGCGTGGCTTCATCTATCCCTCACTGGGGGCGTGGCTTCATCTATCCCTCAATGAGGGGGCGGGGCTTCATCTATCCCTCAATGAGAGAGCGTGGCTTCATCTATCCCTCAATGAGGGGGCGTGGCTTCATCCATCCCTCAATGAGGGGGCGTGGCTTCACCTATCCCTCAATGAGAGAGCGTGGCTTCGTCAATCCCTCAATGAGGGGGCGTGGCTTCATCTATCCCTCACTGGGGGGGGGCGTGGCTTCATCTATCCCTCACTGAGGGGGGCGTGGCTTCATCTATCCCTCAATGAGGGGGCGTGGCTTCATCTATCCCTCAATGAGGGGGCGTAGCTTCATCCATCCCTCAATGAGGAGGCGTGGCTTAATCTATCCCTCAATGAGGGGGCGTGGCTTCATCTATCCCTCAATGAGAGAGTGTGGCTTCATCTATCCCTCAATGAGAGGGCGTGGCTTCATCTATCCCTCAATGAGAGAGCGTGGCTTCGACTATCCCTCAATGAGGGGGCGTGGCTTCATCTATCCCTCACTGGGGGGCGTGGCTTCATCTATCCCTCAATGAGGGGGCGGGGCTTCATCTATCCCTCAATGAGAGAGCGTGGCTTCATCTATCCCTCAATGAGGGGGCGTGGCTTCATCCATCCCTCAATGAGGAGGCGTGGCTTCATCTATCCCTCAGTGAGAGAGTGTGGCTTCATCTATCCCTCAATGAGGGGGCGTGGCTTCATCTATCCCTCAATGAGGGGGTGTGGCTTCATCTATCCCTCAATGAGGGGGCGTGGCTTCATCTATCCCTCAATGACGGGGCTTAGCTTCATCCTTCTCTCAATGAGGGGCGTGGCTTAATCTATCCCTCAATGAGGGGGTGTGGCTTCACCTGTCCCTCAATGAGGGGGCGTGGCTTCATCTATCCCTCAATGAGGGGGCTTAGCTTCATCCTTCTCTCAATGAGGGGCGTGGCTTAATCTATCCCTCAATGAGGGGGTGTGGCTTCACCTGTCCCTCAATGAGGGGGCGTGGCTTCATCCATCCCTCAATGGGGGGGTGTGGCTTCATCCATCCCTCAATGAGAGAGCGTGGCTTCGTCTATCCCTCAATGAGGGGGCGTGGCTTCATCTATCCCTCACTGGGGGGGGGCGTGGCTTCATCTATCCCTCACTGGGGGGGGGGGGCTTCATCTATCCCTCAATGAGGGGGCGGGGCTTCATCTATCCCTCACTGAGGGGGCGTGGCTTCATCTATCCCTCAATGAGGGGGCGTGGCTTCATCTATCCCTCAATGAGAGAGCGTGGCTTCATCTATCTCTCAATGAGGGGGCGTAGCTTCATCCATCCCTCAATGAGGAGGCGTGGCTTAATCTATCCCTCAATGAGGGGGCGTGGCTTCATCCATCCCTCAATGAGGGGGCGTGGCTTCATCTATCCCTCAATGAGAGAGCGTGGCTTCATCTATCCCTCAATGAGAGAGCGTGGCTTCATCTATCCCTCAATGAGGGGGCGTGGCTTCATCCATCCCTCAATGAAGGGGCGTGGCTTCATCTATCCCTCAATGAGAGAGTGTGGCTTCATCTATCCCTCAATGAGAGAGTGTGGCTTCATCTATCCCTCAATGAGGGGGTGTGGCTTCATCCATCCCTCAATGAGAGAGTGTGGCTTCATCTATCCCTCAATGAGAGAGTGTGGCTTCATCTATCCCTCAATGAGGGGGTGTGGCTTCATATATCCCTCAATGAGGGGGCGTGTCTTCATCTATCCCTCAATGAGAGCGTGGCTTCATCTATCCCTCAATGAGGGGGCGTGGCTTCATCTATCCCTCAATGAGAGAGCGTGGCTTCATCTATCCCTCAATGAGAGAGCGTGGCTTCATCCATCCCTCAATGAGGGGGCGTGGCTTCATCTATCCCTCAATGAGAGAGCGTGGCTTCAGCTATCCCTCAATGAGGGGGTGTGGCTTCATACATCCCTCAATGAGAGAGCGTGGCTTCGTCTATCCCTCAATGAGGGGGCGTGGCTTCATCTATCCCTCACTGGGGGGCGTGGCTTCATCTATCCCTCAATGAGAGAGCGTGGCTTCATCTATTCCTCAATGAGAGAGCGTGGCTTCATCTATCCCTCAATGAGAGAGCGTGGCTTCATCTATCCCTCAATGAGAGAGCGTGGCTTCAGCTATCCCTCAATGAGGGGGCGTGGCTTCGTCTATCCCTCAATGAGGGGGCGTGGCTTCATCTATCCCTCACTGGGGGGCGTGGCTTCATCTATCCCTCAATGAGGGGGCGGGGCTTCATCTATCCCTCAATGAGAGAGCGTGGCTTCATCTATCCCTCAATGAGGGGGCGTGGCTTCATCCATCCCTCAATGAGGAGGCGTGGGTTCATCTATCCCTCAGTGAGAGAGTGTGGCTTCATCTATCCCTCAATGAGGGGGCGTGGCTTCATCTATCCCTCAATGAGGGGTGTGGCTTCATCTATCCCTCAATGAGGGGGTGTGGCTTCATCTATCCCTCAATGAGGGGGCGTGGCTTCATCTATCCCTCAATGAGGGGGCTTAGCTTCATCCTTCTCTCAATGAGGGGCGTGGCTTAATCTATCTCTCAATGAGGGGGTGTGGCTTCACCTGTCCCTCAATGAGGGGGCGTGGCTTCACCTATCCCTCAATGGGGGCGTGGCTTCATCTATCCCCCAATGAGGGGGCGTGACTTCATCTATCCCTCAATGAGGGGTGTGGCTTCATCTATCCCTCAAGGAGGGGGTGTGGTTACAGCTATCCCTCAAGGAGGGGGCGTGGCTTCTTCTATCCCTCAATGAGGGGGCGATGCTTCTTCTATTCCTCAATGAGGGGGCGTGGCTTAATATATCCCTCGATGAGGGGCGTGGCTTCATCTATCCCTCAATGAGGGGGTCTGGCTTCATCTATCCCTCAATGAGGGGGCGTGGCTTCATCTATCCCTCAATTAGGGGGCGTGGCTTCATCTATCCCTCAATGAGAGAGTGTGGCTTCATCTATCCCTCAATGAGGGGGTGTGGCTTCATCTATCCCTCAATGAGGGGGTGTGGCTTCATCTACCCCTCAATGAGGGGGTGCGGCTTCATCTATCCCTCAATGAGGGGGTGTGACTTCATCTATCCCTCACTGAGGGGGTGTGGCTTCATCTATCCCTCAATGAGAGAGTGTGGCTTTATCTATCCCTCAATGAGGGGCGTGGCTTCATCTATCCCTCAATGAGGGGGTGTGGCTTCATCTATCCCTCAATGAGGGGGTGTGGCTTCATCTATCCCTCAATGAGAGAGTGTGGCTTCATCTATACCTCAATGAGGGGGCGTGGCTTCATCTATCCCTCAATGAGAGAGTGTGGCTTCATCTATCCCTCAATGAGGGGGCGTGGCTTCATCCACCCCTCAATGAGGGGCGTGGCTTCATCTATCCTTCAATGAGGGGGCGTGGCTTCATCTACCCCTCGATGAGGGGGCGTGGCTTCATCTATCCCTCAATGAGGGGTGTGGCTTCATCTATCCCTCAATGAGAGAGCGTAGCTTCATCCACCCCTCAATGAGGGGCGTGGCTTCATCTATCCCTTAATGAGGGGGCGTGGTTTCATCCATCCCTCAAAGAGAGCGTGGCTTCATCCATCCCTCAATGAGAGAGCGTAGCTTCATCCAACCCTCAATGAGGGGCGTGGCTTCATCTAACCCTTAATGAGGGGGCGTGGCTTCATCTATCCCTCAATGAGAGAGCGTGGCTTCATCCATCCCTCAATGAGAGAGCGCGGCTTCATCTATCCCTCAATGAGAGGGCGTGGCTTCATCTATCCCTCAATGAGGGGGCGTGGCTTCATCTATCCCTCAATGAGAGAGTGTGGCTTCATCTATCCCTCAATGAGAGAGCGTGGCTTCATCTATCCCTCAATGAGAGGTGTGGCTTCATCTATCCCTCAATGAGGGGGTGCGGCTTCATCTATCCCTCAATGAAGGGGCGTGGCTTCATCTATCCCTCAATGAGGGGGCGTGGCTTCATCTATCCCTCAATGAGAGGTGTGGCTTCATCTATCCCTCAATGAGGGGGTGCGGCTTCATCTATCCCTCAATGAAGGGGCGTGGCTTCATCTATCCCTCAATGAGGGGGCTTGGCTTCATCCTTCTCTCAATGAGGGGCGTGGCTTAATCTATCCCTCAATGAGGGGGTGTGGCTTCACCTGTCCCTCAATGAGAGAGTGTGGCTTCATCTATACCTCAATGGGGGCGTGGTTTCATCTATCCCCCAATGAGGGGGCGTGACTTCATCTATCCCTCAATGAGGGGTGTGGCTTCATCTATCCCTCAATGAGGGGGTGTGGTTACAGCTATCCCTCAAGGAGGGGGCGTGGCTTCTTCTATCCCTCAATGAGGGGGCGTGGCTTCGTCTATCCCTCAATGAGAGAGTGTGGCTTCATCTATCCCTCAATGAGGGGGCGTAGCTTCTTCTATTCCTCAATGAGGGGGCGTGGCTTAATATATCCCTCGATGAGGGGCGTGGCTTCATCTATCCCTCAATGAGGGGGTGTGGCTTCATCTATCCCTCAACGAGGGGGCGTGGCTTCATCTATCCCTCAATTAGGGGGCGTGGCTTCATCTATCCCTCAATGAGAGAGTGTGGCTTCATCTATCCCTCAATGAGGGGGTGTGGCTTCATCTATCCCTCAATGAGGGGGTGTGGCTTCATCTACCCCTCAATGAGGGGGTGTGGCTTCATCTATCCCTCAATGAGGGGGTGTGGCTTCATCTATCCCTCACTGAGGGGGTGTGGCTTCATCTATCCCTCAATGAGAGAGTGTGGCTTTATCTATCCCTCAATGAGGGGCGTGGCTTCATCTATCCCTCAATGAGGGGGTGTGGCTTCATCTATCCTTCAATGAGGGGGTGTGGCTTCATCTATCCCTCAATGAGAGAGTGTGGCTTCATCTATCCCTCAATGAGGGGGCGTGGCTTCATCCACCCCTCATTGAGGGGCGTGGCTTCATCTATCCTTCAATGAGGGGGCGTGGCTTCATCTATCCCTCAATGAGGGGGCGTGGCTTCATCTATCCCTCAATGAGGGGCGTGGCTTCATCTATCCCTCAATGAGAGAGCGTAGCTTCATCCACCCCTCAATGAGGGGCGTGGCTTCATCTATGCCTTAATGAGGGGGCGTGGCTTCATCCACCCCTCAATGAGGGGCGTGGCTTCATCTATGCCTTAATGAGGGGGCGTGGCTTCATCTATCCCTCAATGAGGGGTGTGGCTTCATCTATCCCTCAATGAGAGAGCGTAGCTTCATCCACCCCTCAATGAGGGGGTGTGGCTTCATCTATCCCTCAATGAGGGGGCGTGGCTTCATCTATCCCTCAATGAGAGAGCGTGGCTTCATCCATCCCTCAATGAGAGAGCGTGGCTTCATCTATCCCTCAATGAGAGGGCGTGGCTTCATCTATCCCTCAATGAGGGGGCGTGGCTTCATCTATTCCTCAATGAGACAGCGTGGCTTCATCTATCCCTCAATGAGGGGGCGTGGCTTCATCTATCCCTCAATGAGAGAGCGTGGCTTCATCTATCCCTCAATGAGAGGGCGTGGCTTCATCTACCCCTCAATGAGAGGGCGTGGCTTCATCTACTCCTCAATGAGAGGGTGTGGCTTCATCTATCCCTCAATGAGAGGGCGTGGCTTCATCTATCCCTCAATGAGGGGGCGTGGCTTCATCTATTCCTCAATGAGAGAGCGTGGCTTCATCTATCCCTCAATGAGGGGGCGTGGCTTCATCTATCCCTCATTGAGAGAGCGTGGCTTCATCTATCCCTCAATGAGGGGGCGTGGTTTCATCTATCCCTCATTGAGAGAGCGTGGCTTCATCTATCCCTCAATGAGGGGGCGTGGTTTCATCTATCCCTCAATGAGGGGGCGTGGCTTCATCTATCCCTCAATGAGAGGGCGTGGCTTCATCTATCCCTCAATGAGAGAGCGTGGCTTCATCTATCCCTCAATGAGAGGGCGTGGCTTCATCTATCCCTCAATGAGAGGGCGTGGCTTCATCTACTCCTCAATGAGAGGGTGTGGCTTCATCTATCCCTCAATGAGAGGGTGTGGCTTCATCTATCCCTCAATGAGGGGGCGTGGCTTCATCTATTCCTCAATGAGAGAGCGTGGCTTCATCTATCCCTCAATGAGGGGGCGTGGCTTCATCTATCCCTCATTGAGAGAGCGTGGCTTCATCTATCCCTCATTGAGAGAGCGTGGCTTCATCTATCCCTCAATGAGGGGGCGTGGTTTCATCTATCCCTCAATGAGAGGGTGTGGCTTCATCTATCCCTCAATGAGAGAGCGTGGCTTCATCTATCCCTCAATGAGAGGGCGTGGCTTCATCTATCCCTCAATGAGAGGGCGTGGCTTCATCTATTCCTCAATGAGAGAGCGTGGCTTCATCTATCCCTCAATGAGGGGGCGTGGCTTCATCTATCCCTCAATGAGAGAGTGTGGCTTCATCTATCCCTCAATGAGAGAGCGTGGCTTCATCTATCCCTCATTGAGAGAGCGTGGCTTCATCTATCCCTCAATGAGGGGGCGTGGTTTCATCTATCCCTCAATGAGGGGGCGTGGCTTAATCTATCCCTCAATGAGGGGGCGTGTCTTCATCTATCCCTCAATGAGAGAGCGTGGCTTCGTTTATCCCTCAATGAGGGGGCATGGCTTCATCTATCCCTCAATGAGGGGTGTGGCTTAATCTATCCCTCAATGAGGGGGTGTGGCTTCATCTATCCCTCAATCAGAGAGTTTGGCTTCATCCATCCCTCAATGAGAGAGCGTGGCTTCATCTATCCCTCAATGAGGGGTGTGGCTTAATCTATCCCTCAATGAGGGGGTGTGGCTTCAGCTATCCCTCAATGAGGGGGCTTGGCTTCATCCTTCTCTCAATGAGGGGCGTGGCTTAATCTATCCCTCAATGAGGGGGTGTGGCTTCGCATGTCCCTCAATTAGGGGGCGTGACTTCACCTACCCCTTAATGGGGGGGCGTGGCTTCATCTATCCCCCAATGAGGGGGCGTGGCTTCATCTATCCCTCAATGAGGGGGTGTGGCTTCAGCTATCCCTCAATGAGGGGGCGTGGCTTCATCTATCCCTCAATGGGGGGCGTGGCTTCATCTATCCCTCAATGAGAGAGTGTGGCTTCATCTATCCCTCAATGAGGGGGCGTGGCTTCTTCTATCCCTCAATGAGGGGGTGTGGCTTCATCTATCCCTCAATGGGGGGGCGTAGCTTATTCTATTCCTCAATGAGGGGGCGTGGCTTAATATATCCCTCGATGAGGGGCGTGGCTTCATCTATCCCTCAATGAGGGGTGTGGCTTCATCTATCCCTCAATGAGGGGGCGTGGCTTCATCTATCCCTCAATTAGGGGGCGTGGCTTAATATATCCCTCGATGAGGGGCGTGGCTTCATCCATCCCTCAATGAGAGAGTGTGGATTCATCTATCCCTCATTGAGGGGGTGTGGCTTCATCTATCCCTCAATGAGGGTGTGTGGCTTCATCGATCCCTCAATGAGGGTGTGTGGCTTCATCTATCCCTCAATGAGGGGGTGTGGCTTCATCTATCCCTCAATGAGAGAGTGTGGCTTTATCTATCCCTCAAAGAGGGGCGTGGCTTCATCTATCCCTCAATGAGGGGGTGTGGCTTCATCTATCCCTCAATGAGAGGGTGTGGCTTCATCTATCCCTCAATGAGAGAGTGTGGCTTCATCTATCCCTCAATGAGGGGGCGTGGCTTCATCTATCCCTCAATGAGAGAGTGTGGCTTCATCTATCCCTCAATGAGGGGGCGCGGCTTCATCCACCCCTCAATGAGGGGCGTGGCTTCATCTATCCTTCAATGAGGGGGCGTGGCTTCATCTATCCCTCAATGGGGAGCGTGGCTTCATCTATCCCTCAATGAGGGGCGTGGCTTCATCTATCCCTCAATGAGAGAGCGTAGCTTCATCCACCCCTCAATGAGGGGCGTGGCTTCATCTATCCCTTAATGAGAGGGCGTGGCTTCATCCATCCCTCAATGAGAGAGCGTAGCTTCATCCACCCCTCAATGAGGGGCGTGGCTTCATCTATCCCTTAATGAGGGGGCATGGCTTCATCTATCCCTCAATGAGAGAGCGTGGCTTCATCTATCCCTCAATGAGAGAGCGTGGCTTCATCTATCCCTCAATGAGAGAGTGTGGCTTCATCTATCCCGCAATGAGGGTGTGTGGCTTCATCTATCCCTCAATGAGGGGGCGTGGCTTCATCTATCCCTCAATGAGAGAGCGTGGCTTCATCTATCCCTCAATGAGGGGGCGTGGCTTCATCTATCCCTCAATGAGGGGGCGTGGCTTCATCCATCCCTCAATGAGAGAATGTGGCTTCATCTATCCCTCAATGAGAGAGCGTGGCTTCATCCATCCCTCAATGAGGGGCGTGGCTTCATCCATACCTCAATGAGAGAGTGTGGCTTCATCTATCCCTCAATGAGGGGGCGTGGCTTCATCTATCCCTCATTGAGAGAGCGTGGCTTCATCCATCCCTCAAAGAGGGGGTTTGGCTTCATCTATCCCTCAATGAGGGGGCGTGGCTTCATCTATCCCTCAATGAGAGGGTGTGGCTTCATCTTTCCCTCAGTGAGAGAGTGTGGCTTCATCTATCCCTCAATGAGGGGGCGTGGCTTCATCTATCCCTCAATGAGAGTGTGTGGCTTCATCTATCCGTCAATGAGAGAGCGTGGCTTCATCTATCCCTCAATGAGAGGGCGTGGCTTCATCTATCCCTCAATGAGAGAGCGTGGCTTCATCTATCCCTCAATGAGGGGGCGTGGCTTCCTCCATCCCTCAATGATAGAGCGTGGCTTCATCTATCCCTCAATGAGAGAGCGTGGCTTCATCTATCCCTCAATGAGGGGGCGTGGCTTCATCCATCCCTCAATGAGAGAGTGTGGCTTCATCTGTCCCTCAATGAGAGAGTGTGGCTTCCTCTATCTCTCAATGAGAGAGTGTGGCTTCATCTATCCCTCAATGAGAGAGTGTGGCTTCATCTGTCCCTCAATGAGAGAGCGTGGCTTCCTCTATCCTTCAATGAGAGAGCGTGGCTTCATCTATCCCTCAATGAGAGAGTGTGGCTTCATCCATCCCTCAATGAGAGAGTGTGGCTTCATCCATCCCTCAATGAGGGGGTGTGGCTTCATCTATCCCTCAATGAGAGAGCGTGGCTTCCTCTATCCTTCAATGAGAGAGCGTGGCTTCATCCATCCCTCAATGAGAGAGTGTGGCTTCATCCATCCCTCAATGAGAGAGTGTGGCTTCATCTATCCCTCAATGAGAGAGCGTGGCTTCATCTATCCCTCAATGAGAGAGCGTGGCTTCATCTATCCCTCAATGAGAGAGTGTGGCTTCATCTATCCCTCAATGAGAGAGCGTGGCTTCATCCATCCCTCAAAGAGGGGGTGTGGCTTTATCTATCCCTCAATGAGGGGGCGTGGCTTCATCTATCCCTCAATGAGAGGGTGTGGCTTCATCTATCCCTCAGTGAGAGAGTGTGGCTTCATCTATCCCTCAATGAGAGAGCGTGGCTTCATCTATCCCTCAATGAGAGAGTGTGGCTTCATCTATCCCTCAATGAGAGAGCGTGGCTTCATCCATCCCTCAAAGAGGGGGTGTGGCTTCATCTATCCCTCAATGAGGGTGCGTGGCTTCATCTATCCGTCAATGAGAGAGTGTGGCTTCATCTATCCCTCAATGAGAGAGCGTGGCTTCATCTATCCCTTAATGAGGGGGCGTGGCTTCATCTATCCCTCAATGAGAGAGTGTGGCTTCATCTATCCCTCAATGAGAGAGTGTGGCTTCATCTATCCCTCAATGAGGGGGCGTGGCTTCATCTATCCCTCAATGAGAGAGCGTGGCTTCATCCATCCCTCAAAGAGGGGGTGTGGCTTCATCTATCCCTCAATGAGAGAGTTTGGCTTCATCCATCCCTCAATGAGAGAGTGTGGCTTCATCTGTCCCTCAATGAGGGGGCGTGGCTTCATCTATCCCTCAATGAGAGAGCGTGGCTTCATCCATCCCTCAATGAGAGAGTGTGGCTTCATCTGTCCCTCAATGAGGGGGCGTGGCTTCATCTATCCGTCAATGAGAGAGTGTGGCTTCATCTATCCCTCAATGAGAGAGCGTGGCTTCATCTATCCCTTAATGAGGGGGCGTGGCTTCATCTATCCCTCAATGAGAGAGTGTGGCTTCATCTATCCCTCAATGAGAGAGTGTGGCTTCATCTGTCCCTCAATGAGGGGGCGTGGCCTCATCTATCCCTCAATGAGAGAGTGTGGCTTCATCTATCCCTCAATGAGAGAGTGTGGCTTCATCTATCCCTCAATGAGAGAGTGTGGCTTCATCCATCCCTCAATGAGAGAGTGTGGCTTCATCCATCCCTCAATGAGAGAGTGTGGCTTCATCCATCCCTCAATGAGAGAGTGTGGCTTCATCCATCCCTCAATGAGAGAGTGTGGCTTCATCCATCCCTCAATGAGAGGGTGTGGCTTCATCTATCCCTCAATGAGAGAGCGTGGCTTCATCTATCCCTCAATGAGAGAGCGTGGCTTCATCTATCCCTCAATGAGGGGGCGTGGCTTCAGCTATCCCTCAATGAGAGCGTTTGGCTTCATCCATCCCTCATTGAGAGAGCGTGGCTTCATCTATCCCTCAATGAGAGGGCGTGGCTTCATCTATCCCTCAATGAGAGAGCGTGGCTTCATCTATCCCTCAATGAGAGAGCGTGGCTTCATCTATCCCTCAATGAGAGAGCGTGGCTTCATCTATCCCTCAATGAGAGAGCGTGGCTTCATCTATCCCTCAATGAGAGAGCGCGGCTTCATCTATCCCTCAATGAGAGAGTGTGGCTTCATCTATCCCTCAATGAGAGGGCGTGGCTTCATCTATCCCTCAATGAGAGAGCGTGGCTTCATCTATCCCTCAATGAGAGAGCGTGGCTTCATCTATCCCTCAATGAGAGAGCGTGGCTTCATCTATCCCTCAATGAGAGGGCGTGGCTTCATCTATCCCTCAATGAGAGAGCGTGGCTTCATCTATCCCTCAATGAGAGTGCGTGGCTTCATCTATCCCTCAATGAGAGAGTGTGGCTTCATCTATCCCTCAATGAGAGAGCGTGGCTTCATCTATCCCTCAATGAGAGAGCGTGGCTTCATCTATCCCTCAATGAGAGAGCGTGGCTTCATCCATCCCTCAATGAGAGAGCATGGTTTCATCTATCCCTCAATGAGAGAGCGTGGCTTCATCTATCCCTCAATGAGGGGGCGTGGCTTCAGCTATCCCTCAATGAGAGAGTTTGGCTTCATCCATCCCTCAATGAGGGGGCGTGGCTTCATCTATCCCTCAATGAGAGAGTGTGGCTTCATCTATCCCTCAATGAGAGAGTTTGGCTTCATCCATCCCTCAATGAGGGGTCGTGGCTTCATCTATCCCTCAATGAGAGAGTGTGGCTTCATCTATCCCTTAATGAGAGAGTGTGGCTTCATCTATCCCTCAATGAGAGAGCGTGGCTTCATTTATCCCTCAATGAGAGAGTGTGGCTTCAGCTATCCCTCAATGAGAGAGCGTGGCTTCATCTATCCCTCAATGAGAGAGCGTGGCTTCATCCATCCCTCAATGAGAGAGTGTGGCTTCAGCTATCCCTCAATGAGAGAGCGTGGCTTCATCTATCCCTCAATGAGAGCGTTTGGCTTCATCCATCCCTCATTGAGAGAGCGTGGCTTCATCTATCCCTCAATGAGAGGGCGTGGCTTCATCTATCCCTCAATGAGAGAGCGTGGCTTCATCTATCCCTCAATGAGAGAGCGTGGCTTCATCTATCCCTCAATGAGAGAGCGTGGCTTCATCTATCCCTCAATGAGAGAGCGTGGCTTCATCTATCCCTCAATGAGAGAGCGCGGCTTCATCTATCCCTCAATGAGAGAGTGTGGCTTCATCTATCCCTCAATGAGAGGGCGTGGCTTCATCTATCCCTCAATGAGAGAGCGTGGCTTCATCTATCCCTCAATGAGAGAGCGTGGCTTCATCTATCCCTCAATGAGAGAGCGTGGCTTCATCTATCCCTCAATGAGAGGGCGTGGCTTCATCTATCCCTCAATGAGAGAGCGTGGCTTCATCTATCCCTCAATGAGAGAGCGTGGCTTCATCTATCCCTCAATGAGAGAGTGTGGCTTCATCTATCCCTCAATGAGAGAGCGTGGCTTCATCTATCCCTCAATGAGAGAGCGTGGCTTCATCTATCCCTCAATGAGAGAGCGTGGCTTCATCCATCCCTCAATGAGAGAGCATGGTTTCATCTATCCCTCAATGAGAGAGCGTGGCTTCATCTATCCCTCAATGAGGGGGCGTGGCTTCAGCTATCCCTCAATGAGAGAGTTTGGCTTCATCCATCCCTCAATGAGGGGGCGTGGCTTCATCTATCCCTCAATGAGAGAGTGTGGCTTCATCTATCCCTCAATGAGAGAGTTTGGCTTCATCCATCCCTCAATGAGGGGGCGTGGCTTCATCTATCCCTCAATGAGAGAGTGTGGCTTCATCTATCCCTTAATGAGAGAGCGTGGCTTCATCTATCCCTCAATGAGAGAGCGTGGCTTCATTTATCCCTCAATGAGAGAGTGTGGCTTCAGCTATCCCTCAATGAGAGAGCGTGGCTTCATCTATCCCTCAATGAGAGAGCGTGGCTTCATCCATCCCTCAATGAGAGAGCGTGGCTTCAGCTATCCCTCAATGAGAGAGCGTGGCTTCATCTATCCCTCAATGAGAGAGCGTGGCTTCATCTATCCCTCAATGAGAGAGTGTGGCTTCATCTATCCCTCAATCAGAGAGCGTGGCTTCATCTATCCCTCAATGAGAGAGTGTGGCTTCATCCATCCCTCAATGAGAGAGCGTGGCTTCATCTATCCCTCAATGAGAGAGCGTGGCTTCATCCATCCCTCAATGAGAGAGCGTGGCTTCATCTATCCCTCAATGAGGGGGCGTGGCTTCAGCTATCCCTCAATGAGAGAGTTTGGCTTCATCCATCCCTCAATGAGAGGGCGTGGCTTCATCTATCCCTCAATGAGAGAGCGTGGCTTCATCTATCCCTCAATGAGAGAGCGTGGCTTTATCTATCCCTCAATGAGGGGACGTGGCTTCAGCTATCCCTCAATGAGAGAGTTTGGCTTCATCCATCCCTCAATGAGAGAGCGTGGCTTCATCTATCCCTCAATGAGAGAGCGTGGCTTCATCTATCCCTCAATGAGAGAGCGTGGCTTCATCTATCCCTCAATGAGAGAGCGTG
Organism: Gastrophryne carolinensis; assembly: GCA_027917425.1. Classification (NCBI taxonomy): domain Eukaryota; kingdom Metazoa; phylum Chordata; class Amphibia; order Anura; family Microhylidae; genus Gastrophryne; species Gastrophryne carolinensis. The sequence goes on along the minus strand of JAQIHN010000011.1, from coordinate 103,089 downwards.
GCTTCATCTATCCCTCAATGAGAGAGTGTGGCTTCATCTATCCCTCAATGAGACAGTGTGGCTTCATCTATCCCTCAATGAGAGAGTGTGGCTTCATCCATCCCTCAATGAGAGAGCGTGGCTTCATCTATCCCTCAATGAGAGAGCATGGCTTCATCCATCCCTCAATGAGAGAGCGTGGCTTCATCTATCCCTCAATGAGGGGGCGTGGCTTCAGCTATCCCTCAATGAGAGAGTTTGGCTTCATCCATCCCTCAATGAGAGAGCGTGGCTTCATCTATCCCTCAATGAGAGAGCGTGGCTTCATCTATCCCTCAATGAGAGAGCGTGGCTTCATCTATCCCTCAATGAGAGAGCGTGGCTTCATCTATCCCTCAATGAGAGAGCGTGGCTTCATCTATCCCTCAATGAGAGAGCGTGGCTTCATCTATCCCTCAATGAGAGAGCGTGGCTTCATCTATCCCTCAATGAGAGAGCGTGGCTTCATCTATCCCTCAATGAGAGAGCGTGGCTTTATCTATCCCTCAATGAGGGGGCGTGGCTTCAGCTATCCCTCAATGAGAGAGCGTGGCTTCATCTATCCCTCAATGAGAGAGCGTGGCTTCATCTATCCCTCAATGAGAGAGCGTGGCTTCATCTATCCCTCAATGAGAGAGCGTGGCTTCATCTATCCCTCAATGAGAGAGCGTGGCTTCATCTATCCCTCAATGAGAGAGTGTGGCTTCATCTATCCCTCAATGAGAGAGTGTGGCTTCATCTATCCCTCAAAGAGAGAGCGTGGCTTCATCTATCCCTCAATGAGGGGGCGTGGCTTCATCTATCCCTCAATGAGAGAGTGTGGCTTCATCCATCCCTCAATGAGAGAGTGTGGCTTCGTCTATCCCTCAACGAGGGGGCGTGGCTTCATCTATCCCTCAATGAGAGAGTGTGGCTTCATCTATCCCTCAATGAGAGAGCGTGGCTTCATCTATCCCTCAATGAGAGAGTGTGGCTTCATCCATCCCTCAATGAGAGAGTGTGGCTTCGTCTATCCCTCAACGAGGGGGCGTGGCTTCATCTATCCCTCAATGAGAGAGTGTGGCTTCATCTATCCCTCAATGAGAGAGCGTGGCTTCATCCATCCCTCAATGAGAGAGCGTGGCTTCATCCATCGCTCAATGAGGGGGCGTGGCTTCATCTATCCCTCAATGAGATAGCGTGGCTTCATCCATCCCTCAATGAGAGAGTGTGGCTTCATCCATCCCTCAATGAGAGAGTGTGGCTTCATCTATCCCTCAATGAGAGAGTGTGGCTTCATCCATCCCTCAATGAGAGAGCGTGGCTTCATCCATCGCTCAATGAGGGGGCGTGGCTTCATCTATCCCTCAATGAGATAGCGTGGCTTCATCCATCCCTCAATGAGAGAGTGTGGCTTCATCCATCCCTCAATGAGAGAGTGTGGCTTCATCCATCGCTCAATGAGGGGGCGTGGCTTCATCTATCCCTCAATGAGATAGCGTGGCTTCATCCATCCCTCAATGAGAGAGTGTGGCTTCATCCATCTCTCAATGAGAGAGCGTGGCTTCATCCATCGCTCAATGAGGGGGCGTGGCTTCATCTATCCCTCAATGAGATAGCGTGGCTTCATCCATCCCTCAATGAGAGAGTGTGGCTTCATCCATCCCTCAATGAGAGAGCGTGGCTTCATCCATCCCTCAATGAGGGGGCGTGGCTTCATCCATCCCTCAATGAGAGAGTGTGGCTTCATCCATCCCTCAATGAGAGAGTGTGGCTTCATCCATCCCTCAATGAGGGGGCGTGGCTTCATCTATCCCTCAATGAGATAGCGTGGCTTCATCCATCCCTCAATGAGAGAGTGTGGCTTCATCCATCCCTCAATGAGAGAGTGTGGCTTCATCCATCCCTCAATGAGAGAGCGTGGCTTCATCTATCCCTCAATGAGGGGGCGTGGCTTCATCTATCCCTCAATGAGAGAGTGTGGCTTCATCCATCCCTCAATGAGAGAGCGTGGCTTCATCCATCGCTCAATGAGGGGGCGTGGCTTCATCTATCCCTCAATGAGATAGCGTGGCTTCATCCATCCCTCAATGAGGGGGCGTGGCTTCATCCATCCCTCAATGAGGGGGCGTGGCTTCATCCATCCCTCAATGAGAGGGCGTGGTTTCATCTATCCCTCAATGAGGGGGCGTGGCTTCATCTATCCCTCAATGAGAGAGTGTGGTTTCATCTATCCCTCAATGAGAGAGTGTGGCTTCATCTATCCCTCAATGAGGGGGCGTGGCTTCATCTATCCCTCAATGAGGGGGCGTGGCTTCATCTATTCCTCAATGAGGGGCGTGGCTTAATTTAACAATGATCCCTCTTTCCCCCAGTAAAAGGTTGGTAGGTATGCTTTAAGGTTTAGTTAGAGTCTGCTAAGAGGCAGAGACTGAGACTTACCTGCGCAGGGGGAGGAGTCTGAAGAACTGGGGCCCCTTGATCTTTTCTCTGGGGGTGACATGTGACATATTGGGGGAGGGGCCCAGGACCCCGGGGCCTTACTGGATGACCTCAGTGTCAGTGACGTCAGTTTAGGCCACCAGGTTCGATCCCTCGGAGGTTTGTATCATTCCTTATATTTGTCCTGACAGTCCCTTTAAGCAGACGGCTTTGTGGCTGGAGATGATGTAATCGGGGCCCCTGTCACTTGTAAGATGGGGGCCCCCGGCCGGATTCATGATGGAGGGGCTGCAGGTAGAGGAGGGGCCGGTGGCCATCAGAGGAAGCCTCGGGGCCGGATGGCGCGCTCCCTTCCAGTCCGGGATGTCAATGGTGGTTTCCAATCATCTGATTGGGTGGCTCTGTCCTTCCCAGACCTCAATGTGATTGGAAGCAGGAGGCGTGATGGCACCGGGGCCCAGGAGGTCAGGGGGCCCCATCATTGTGGCTCCTCCCCCTTATTTATCATATTTGTGATCAGTCGGCATCATTTATATAATAGAAGCTCCTTCCAGTTAAGTTTAAAGTAGACCAAAACCCAAGGGCGTCCCTGAGTCCCGGTGCATCTTGGGTCACCGCAGTGACAGTTAGCTCAGTGACAGTTAGTGACAGCTCAGTGACAGTTAGCTCAGTGACAGTTAGCTCAGTGACAGTTAGTGACAGCTCAGTGACAGTTAGCTCAGTGACAGTTAGCTCAGTGACAGTTAGTGACAGCTCAGTGACAGTGAGCTCAGTGACAGTTAGCTCAGTGACAGTTAGCTCAGTGACAGTTAGTGACAGCTCAGTGACAGTTAGTGACAGCTCAGTGACAGTTAGCTCAGTGACAGTTAGTGACAGCTCAGTGACAGTTAGCTCAGTGACAGTTAGCTCAGTGACAGTTAGTGACAGCTCAGTGACAGTGAGCTCAGTGACAGTTAGCTCAGTGACAGTTAGCTCAGTGACAGTGAGCTCAGTGACAGTTAGCTCAGTGACAGTTAGTTCAGTGACAGTTAGCTCAGTGACAGTTAGCTCAGTGACAGTGAGCTCAGTGACAGTGAGCTCAGTGACAGTTAGTGACAGCTCAGTGACAGTAAGCTCAGTGACAGTTAGCTCAGTGACAGTTAGTTCAGTGACAGTTAGTTTAGTGACAGTTAGCTCAGTGACAGTTAGCTCAGTGACAGTTAGCTCAGTGACAGTTAGTTCAGTGATCAGTGACAGTTAGCTCAGTGACAGTTAGTTCAGTGACAGTGAGCTCAGTGACAGTTAGTTTAGTGACAGTGAGCTCAGTGACAGTTAGTTCAGTGACAGTTAGCTCAGTGACAGTTAGTGACAGCTCAGTGACAGTTAGCTCAGTGACAGTTAGTTCAGTGACAGTTAGCTCAGTGACAGTTAGCTCAGTGACAGTTAGCTTAGTGACAGTTAGTTCAGTGACAGTGAGCTCAGTGACAGTTATTGACAGCTCAGTGACAGTTTGCTCAGTGACAGTTAGTGACAGCTCAGTGACAGTTAGCTCAGTGACAGTTAGTTCAGTGACAGTTAGCTCAGTGACAGTTATTGACAGCTCAGTGACAGTTAGCTCAGTGACAGTGAGCTCAGTGACAGTTAGCTCAGTGACAGTGAGCTCAGTGACAGTTAGTTCAGTGACAGTTAGCTCAGTGACAGTTAGTGACAGCTCAGTGACAGTTAGCTCAGTGACAGTTAGTGATAGCTCAGTGACAGTTAGTGACAGCTCAGTGACAGTGAGCTCAGTGACAGTTAGTGACAGCTCAGTGACAGTTAGCTCAGTGACAGTGAGCTCAGTGACAGTTAGTTCAGTGACAGTTAGCTCAGTGACAGTTAGTTCAGTGACAGTTAGCTCAGTGACAGTTAGTTCAGTGACTGTTAGCTCAGTGACAGTTAGTTCAGTGACAGTAAGCTCAGTGACAGTTATCTCAGTGACAGTTAGCTCAGTGACAGTGAGCTCAGTGACAGTTAGCTCAGTGACAGTTAGCTCAGTGACAGTGAGCTCAGTGACAGTGAGCTCAGTGACAGTTATCTCAGTGACAGTTAGCTCAGTGACTGTTAGCTCAGTGACATTTATCTCAGTGACAGTTATCTCAGTGACAGTTATCTCAGTGACAGTTAGCTCAGTGACAGTTAGTTCAGTGACCGATAGCTCAGTGACAGTTAGTTCAGTGACAGTTATCTCAGAGACAGTTAGTTCAGTGACAGTTAGCTCAGTGGCAGTTAGCGTCTGCTCCTCTATGCAGATGGATGATGCAGATAAAGGGGCCGATAATCTTGGGGTCCTGGCGTCCCACATCTGCTGCACATACGAGAAGGATGGAGGGGCGCAAAGAAGTGATGTCATCAGGCTGCAGAGGAGCGGGCGCTTGCTCCCCATGGTGGGATGCCTCCCCCGGGTTGTGGCCGGGACACGACATTCCCAGGGACAGAAACTTCCGCAGATATCTCCCAGCTGTGCCCGGAATATTCCGGCAATGACCGAGAGCTAATCCGCAACTGCACGCTCCCGCAATTCCCACCCATCCTGCACGCTGGGTGGTCTGCACTATGGATGGTCTGCACGTACCTACCTACTGACCTGCAACTGCTCCCCGGGCACCTAACCCCCCAACTGCTCCCCAGACACCTAACCCTCCAACTGCTCCCCAGACACCTAACCCTCCAACTGCTCCCCAGACACCTAACCCTCCAACTGCTCCCCAGACACCTAACCCTGCAACTGCTCCCCAGACACCTAACCCTCCAACTGCTCCCCAGACACCTAACCCTGCAACTGCTCCCCAGACACCTAACCCCCCAACTGCTCCCCAGACACCTAACCCTGCAACTGCTCCCCAGACACCTAACCCTCCAACTGCTCCCCAGACACCTAACCCTCCAACTGCTCCCCAGACACCTAACCCTCCAAACGCTCCCCAGACACCTAACCCTTCAACTGTTCCCCAGACACCTAACCCTCCAACTGCTCCCCAGACACCTAACCCTCCAACTGCTCCCCAGACACCTAACCCTCCAACTGCTCCCCAGACACCTAACCCTTCAACTGCTCCCCAGACACCTAACCCTCCAACTGCTCCCCAGACACCTAACCCCCAACTGCTCCCCCCAGACACCTAACCCTCCAACTGCTCCCCAGACACCTAACCCTGCAACTGCTCCCCAGACACCTAACCCTCCAACTGCACCCCAGACACCTAACCCCCAACTGCTCCCCCCAGACACCTAACCCTCCAACTGCTCCCCAGACACCTAACCCTGCAACTGCTCCCCAGACACCTAACCCTCCAACTGCTCCCCAGACACCTAACCCCCAACTGCTCCCCCCAGACACCTAACCCTCCAACTGCTCCCCAGACACCTAACCCTGCAACTGCTCCCCAGACACCTAACCCTCCAACTGCTCCCCAGACACCTAACCCCCAACTGCTCCCCCCAGACACCTAACCCTCCAACTGCTCCCCAGACACCTAACCCCCAACTGCTCCCCCCAGACACCTAACCCTCCAACTGCTCCCCAGACACCTAACCCTGCAACTGCTCCCCAGACACCTAACCCTCCAACTGCTCCCCAGACACCTAACCCCCAACTGCTCCCCCCAGACACCTAACCCTCCAACTGCTCCCCAGACACCTAACCCTCCAACTGTTCCCCAGACACCTAACCCTCCCAACTGCTCCCCAGACACCTAACCCCCCAACTGCTCCCCAGACACCTAACCCTCCAACTGCTCCCCAGACACCTAACCCTCCAACTGCTCCCCAGACACCTAACCCTCCAACTGCTCCCCCCAGACACCTAACCCTCCAACTGCTCCCCAGACACCTAACCCTCCAACTGCTCCCCAGACACCTAACCCTCCAACTGCTCCCCAGACACCTAACCCCCAACTGCTCCCCCCAGACACCTAACACCCCAACTGCTCCCCAGACACCTAACCCCCCAACTGCTCCCCAGACACCTAACCCTCCAACTGCTCCCCAGACACCTAACCCCCCAACTGCTCCCCAGACACCTAACCCTCCAACTGCTCCCCAGACACCTAACCCTCCAACTGCTCCCCAGACACCTAACCCCCCAACTGCTCCCCAGACACCTAACCCTCCAACTGCTCCCCAGACACCTAACCCTCCAACTGCACCCCAGACACCTAACCCCCCAACTGCTCCCCAGACACCTAACCCACCAACTGCTCCCCAGACACCTAACCCTCCAACTGCTCCCCAGACACCTAACCCCCCAACTGCTCCCCAGACACCTAACCCCCCAACTGCTCCCCAGACACCTAACCCCCCAACTGCTCCCCAGACACCTAACCCTCCAACTGCTCCCCAGACACCTAACCCTCCAACTGCTCCCCAGACACCTAACCCTCCAACTGCTCCCCAGACACCTAACCCTCCAACTGCTCCCCAGACACCTAACCCTCCAACTGCTCCCCAGACACCTAACCCTCCAACTGCTCCCCAGACACCTAACCCTCCAACTGCTCCCCAGGCACCTAACCCTCCAACTGCTCCCCAGACACCTAACCCCCCAACTGCTCCCCAGACACCTAACCCTCCAACTGCTTCCCAGACACCTAACCCTCCAACTGCTCCTCAGACACCTAACCCCCCAACTGCTCCCCAGACACCTAACCCTCCAACTGCTCCCCAGACACCTAACCCCCCAACTGCTCCCCAGACACCTAACCCCCCAACTGCTCCCCAGACACCTAACCCTCCAACTGCTCCCCAGACACCTAACCCTCCAACTGCTCCCCAGACACCTAACCCTCCAACTGCTCCTCAGACACCTAACCCCCCAACTGCTCCCCAGACACCTAACCCTCCAACTGCTCCCCAGACACCTAACCCTCCAACTGCTCCCCAGACACCTAACCCTCCAACTGCTCCCCAGACACCTAACTGCCTCCAACTGCTCCCCAGACACCTAACCCTCCAACTGCTCCCCAGACACCTAACCCTCCAACTGCTCCCCAGACACCTAACTGCCTCCAACTGCTCCCCAGACACCTAACCCCCCAACTGCTCCCTGGACACCTAACCCTCCAACTGCTCCCCAGACACCTAACCCTCCAACTGCTCCCCAGACACCTAACCCTCCAACTGCTCCCCAGACACCTAACCCCCCAACTGCTACCCAGACACCTAACCCTCCAACTGCTCCCCAGACACCTAACCCTCCAACTGCTCCCCAGACACCTAACCCCCCAACTGCTCCCCAGACACCTAACCCTCCAACTGCTCCCCAGACACCTAACTGCCTCCAACAGCTCCCCGGACACCGAACCCCCCAACTGCTCCCCGGACACCTAACCCTCCAACTGCTCCCCGGACACCTAACCCTCCAACTGCTCCCCAGACACCTAACCCTCCAACTGCTCCCCAGACACTAACCCTTCAACTGCTCCCCAGACACCTAACCCCCCAACTGCTCCCCAGACACTAACCCTTCAACTGCTCCCCAGACACCTAACCCCCCAACTGCTCCCCAGACACCTAACTGCCCCCCAGACACCTAACCCTCCAACTGCTCTGTGGACACCGTTGGTAGGGCACCCTAACACTATGGGTATGTGTGCACTCGTAAATAATTAAAGGGGACCAAAGTCACTGAGCTTGTCTCTCTCTTTGAGATGTCAGGTGATCAGTCTTTGCATGACATCATCACCATACACAACAGTGGCAATAATGGAGGAGGCGGAGCTTCACAGCTGTAACAGGCGCCATTATCTGGGATTAGAGTCAAGCAGGAGCAGTGAGAATCCAGGGCAAGCTGGGTAGAAATGTGGGTTTGGGTCGGCTTCAAATGCGGAGGAGAAATTACTATGAGGGCGTGAAAATGCTTAAAAATCCCTAAAAAAAAAAAAAAAAAAACAATTCTGCTTTGACCTCAGGTCCACTTGAATGTGTGACGTGTGAGCGGCAATGAGGTGGGTACAGCGCGCTCCTCCGCCGGCGACAGCTGTGTACCCCGCACCCTCCCCGGGCTCAGTAACTCGATTGGCCCGGCGTCCTGCGTAATGGCCGCTGACTCAGCAGACAGATGGTTCAGCATCGCGCCCCCCTCCACCTGCAGTAACTAATTGACACGGCTCTGAGGAAGACATTGTCGCTTTATTCGCTTTGTACATCGCCACGGCCTAGGCCGCCGCGCCCCCACCTGCAGTAACTAACTGACGCGGCTCTGTGGAAGACATTGTCGCTTTATTCGCTTTGTACATCGCCATGGCCTAGGCCGCCGCACCCCCACCTGCAGTAACTAACTGACACAGCTCTGTGGAAGACGTCGCTTTATTCGCTTTGTACATCGCCACGGTCTAGGCCTCCGCGCCCTCTCCTGCAGTAACTAACTGACACAGCTCTGTGGAAGACATTGTCGCTTTATTCGCTTTGTACATGGCCACGGCCTAGGCCGCCGCGCCCCCGCCTGCAGTAACTAACTGACACGGCTCTGTGGAAGACATTGTCGCTTTATTCGCTTTGTACATCGCCATGGCCTAGGCCGCCGCACCCCACCTGCAGTAACTAACTGACACGGCTCTGTGGAAGACATTGTCGCTTTATTCGCTTTGTACATCACCACGGTCTAGGCTGGCGATCTGCCCGCAATCTCCACCATTCTGAGCTGGTGCGCCCGCCCCCCCGTGCCCCTGCCCTCCCCCCCTCCCCCTCTGTCCAGGAGGCCGGTGGTGTCCTTGCCCATGGCCCAGGCCGCGGCCCTCCCGATGGCCCTCACCACGTCGCCCCGGACCCCCGGGCAGGCCAGGCAGTAGAGGGCGGGGTCAGCCAGGCAGTTGAGGGTGGCGAGGGCGAGGGAGGCGTGGTAAGCCGGGAACAGCCGCTCTTCCAGGACGCAGCGCTTCCTTTTCGCCCCCTCGAAGGTCTCGCCCATGAGGAATACGACGCTGCGGAGCAGGAGCAGGACGTGGTAGGGCCCGTAACACAGAAGGGCCACACAGGGGAGGCCCAGCGCCAGCCTCCGGACCCGCCTCTTCTCCCGCCTCTCGCAGGACGCGCTCCCCCGCAGGGCGCGCACCAATCCCGCGTAGCACAGCAGCATGATGCCCCAGGGCAGCAGGAACCCGGCCAGTACCCGCCCCATGTTGGCCACGGCGTCCAGCGTCCCGGAGAGCGGGTAACGCTCGTAGCAGAAGGTGTGATTGAAGCTGTCGCGGGTCAGGGCGTCGCTGAACAGCGGCGGCGAGTTGGCTGCCAGCTCCAGGAGCCACACGGCGGCGGAGACAGCGGCGGCCGTGCGGATGGGCCGGGCCCCCGGGAAGCGCAAGGGGTGGGCCACAGCCAGGTAGCGGTCAGCAGAGACGCAGGACAGGAAGGCCGCGCCCACGTAAAGGTTGGTGTAGAAGACGAAGCCGAAGAGGCGGCAGGCCCCCGGCCCGTAGCCCCACACGTCGCGCCGCAGGTAGTAGTCCGTCCAGGGCGGGAGCGCGCAGATCAGCAGCAAATCCGATAGGCTGAGGTTCAGCAGGTAGACGCCCAGCTCCTTCCCCTTCCTCACCTGGAGCCAGGCCGCCCACAGCGCCAGCAGATTGGCCGGGAGACCCACCACGAAGACCACGGCGTAGAGCGACGGCGGCAGCACGCCGTCCAGGTCCGAGTCCACATTACAGGCCGACACGTTAGACATGGCCACGCCCCCTCACCGGGGCTCCTCGGGGCAGGTGCCTCTGCTGATCATCGCTCATCTCCGGACACGCCCACTGCGCGCGGCGACATCACAGCGGCGTCTGTGGAGAGAGAATGTGACATAATAAATGGGGCGGCCACAAAAACAATCAGTAACGTAACAAATGGCCCGAGTGGCCCCTGACAACACAATCAGTAACGTAACAAAAGGCCCGTGTGGCCCCTGACAACACAATCAGTAATGTAATGGAGGGCCTGTGTGGCCCCTGACAACACAATCAGTAATGTAATGGAAGGCCTGTGTGGCCCCTGGCAACACAATCAGTAATGTAATGGAAGGCCCGTGTGGCCCCTGACAACACAATCAGTAATGTAATGGAGGGCCTGTGTGGCCCCTGACAACACAATCAGTAATGTAATGGAAGGCCCGTGTGGCCCCTGACAACACAATCAGTAATGTAATGGAAGGCCCGTGTGGCCCCTGACAACACAATCAGTAATGTAATGGAAGGCCTGTGTGGCCCCTGACAACACAATCAGTAATGTAATGGAAGGCCCGTGTGGCCCCTGACAACACAATCAGTAATGTAATGGAAGGCCGGTGTGGCCCCCTGACAACACAATCAGTAATGTAATGGAAGGCCTGTGTGGCCCCTGACAACACAATCAGTAATGTAATGTAGGGCCTGTGTGGCCCCTGACAACACAATCAGTAATGTAATGGAAGGCCCGTGTGGCCCCTGACAACACAATCAGTAATGTAATGGAGGGCCTGTGTGGCCCCTGACAACACAATCAGTAATGTAATGGAAGGCCCGTGTGGCCCCTGACAACACAATCAGTAATGTAATGGAGGGCCTGTGTGGCCCCTGACAACACAATCAGTAATGTAATGGAGGGCCTGTGTGGCCCCTGACAACACAATCAGTAATGTAATGGAGGGTCGTTGTGGCCTAGCGGTAAGGGAGCGGACTTTTGACTTGGAGGGTGGCAGGTTCGAATCCCGGGACATGACTGAAGTGCAATGCATAGATAGCGGTGGGCTGCATTAATTACAGCGCCCGGGGAGCAGTTGGGGGGGTTAGGTGCTTTGCTCAAGAGCACTTCAGTCATGTCCCAGGACCAGGATTCGAGCCTGCCACCCTTACCCTTACCTCTAGGCCACAACTGCCCCCTAATTAGGGCAGGCCCCCGCTCCGGGCATGTGTACACTCACTGCACAGATGGGTTAAATGCGGAGGATGAATTCCTATATGTGCGCAAGCATGCAACGGCCATCTATGCATTAAAATAAATGAATACACCTTCATGCAATACAATCCTCTGCCTAGACACAACAGATGCTGCAAGTTAAAAGGTTTGAAAGTCCATATATCAAGTAATTACTAAGAGGGAAGCCAGACATTATTATCTTTAGGTCTCGCACGTGACTATAATGAACCTTTTATATCCTATGGACCTGTTATGTTATATGTTATATGTGTATTATATCCTTTGAATCAACCACATCCAGATCAAAACCATAATAAGTGGCAGGTGCACATCCGCAGCTTCCACATTCATCCGAGTTACCTAGATATTAGTGTCAGGCCCCGTGGGACACCCGCATTCAAGGTAAGCCCATAACCCCCAATCTCCGCTGCTAGCTTCACCTTTAGTCAAGCCCCCGTTTGCCAGGATGCTTTACACGCCTCACGGACACAGTTGCCCCCAGGACTTAGCAGCACAAAGGATGTGAGCTTACAGGGGGTGAAGGCGGAATAAGCCAATGTCGAGAAGCCGGAGTCATACACGGGAAGTCGGTCCTTAAATATCGCGGCACCAAGGGAGAGACAATAGAAGAGTCGAGGTCGAGCCAAAGGTCAATCCGGGAGGTCACGGGTTCACGGCACAAGCGTGCTCAGGGTACAAGCAAGGGTCGGTCCAGGTGGCAATCACAGAAAGGTCGGCAACAGGATCAAACAGGAGTATTCAGCACACTCAGCTAAACGCTATCACGGGCAAGGAAACAACCTTTAATGCATGGGAGTCAACGGGATTGGTCAGAAGTGTAGTGATTGGTGCACACTAAATCCCTGGGCTGATTGCCCCATTTAAACTTTAAAGGGCATTTTCACCCATAAACACTCTGGGCTCATTGGCCCTTTAATACAGCCTCCGGCGGGGGTGCTGTGTACAGTGCTGCCGGAGGTCATAAGAGAGAGAAGCCGTGGACACAGCGGTGAGGAGAGGAGACAGCCGTGCTCGGCGTGGCCGCCGGGCAGAATGAGCCCCGGCCAGTCTCCTGGATACACCTCGGGACCGACCCCTAGGTAAGTTGATTGTGACAATTATTCATTTAATAATAATTCATTAATATTTGAGATCATAAACCTTTTATTTCTCCGGAACCTTCTTGCAGGGACCAGTTTCTTGTATGTGAGGCTTGGTGCGCGGTACTGGTTGGAATTTGATTGGCCTTTGAGTTTCCTTTCATCAGTCTTTGCAGCGTGGACTCGGGAAGTGGCCAGGGTTTAGGGTTTGATTGAATTGAGGCTTGGGGGGGATGTGTTCCCACAGGGGCGTGCCTCTGGGGGGCATTATGTTGCGTCAGTAATACAGAATGGGCCCGAGTACCGGCAGCGACCAGCGGCAAGCCGTGCCCCGAGCCGTTACACTACGACGCGGTTATAATAGGGAAGGGTTACACTTTTATCGCTCTTTGTACTCATTAGACTTCCTGTCCTGGCGGCTGGAAACACTAATAGAATATAATTTACAGTAATTAAAGTGTTTGGCCATAACTAGAAAAACAAAGGTTCTGGGATTTACCGGCTGATTAATCTGTAATGACGGGAGAATGGCCCAGTGTTATGCGGCTTCAGAGATGAGCAATCAGGGGCCACCAGGGCGGGTTAGGGGCCCGGTCAGGACGGGGGGTGCCGGAGTATGGGGTTGGATGGGAGCTCGGGGACAGGCCTCTAGTGAGAGATCCCAGTTCCTAGACCCCAGAGATGAGCAATCAGAGGCCACCAGGGCGGGTTAGGGGCCCGGACAGGACGGGGTGCTGGAGTATGGGGTCAGGTGTGAGCTCGGGGACAGGCCTCTAGTGAGAGATCCCAGTTCCTAGACCCCAGAGATGAGCAATCAGAGGCCACCAGGGCGGGTTAGGGGCCCAGTCAGGATGGGGTGCTGGAGTATGGGGTCAGGTGTGAGCTCGGGGATGGGCCTCTAGTGAGAGATCCCAGTTCCTAGACCCCAGAGATGAGCAATCAGGGGCCACCAGGGCGGGTTAGGGGCCCGGTCAGGACGGGGTGCCGGAGTATGGGGTCAGGTGTGAGCTCGGGGACGGACCTCTAGTGAGAGATCCCAGTTCCTAGACCCTAGAGGTGAGCCGTGGCAATCAGGGGCCACCAGGGCGGGTTAGGGGCCCGGTCAGGACGGGGTGCCGGAGTATGGGGTCGGATGGGAGCTCGGGGACAGGCCTCTAGTGAGAGATCCCAGTTTCTGGGCCATTCTCCGCCCGTCTCTTTCGGTGACTGCTCCATACCATCTGCTGTCAGAGCGAGAGAGCGATTGTTAGCCCTGGAAGAGAGCGCGGCCCTGACTAATGTGCCGTCTACTCTGCATATAAATATTTACACGCTGGGAGCAATTACAAAGCAACACGATGGAAAGCGCAGATGTCAGAGAAGGTCAAAAAACTGCTGCGGAGGGGGGGGGGCGGGAGCATGCAAAGTCACAGCGAGAGGGAGACAGGTGACAGAGCGCAGGGCTCGGGTAAAACGGGGACAGGTGACAGAGAGCAGAGCTCAGGTGAGAGGGGGACAGGTGACAGAGCGCAGAGCTCAGGTGAGAGGGGGACAGGTGACAGAGCGCAGGGCTCAGGTGAGAGGGGGACAGGTGACAGGGAGCAGGGCTCAGGTGAGAGGGGGACAGGTGACAGAGAGCAGGGCTCAGGTAAGACGGGGACAGGTGACAGAGCACAGGGCTCAGGTGAGAGGGGGACAGGTGACAGAGCGCAGGGCTCAGGTGAGAGGGGGACAGGTGACAGAGAGCAGGGCTCAGGTGAGAGGGGGACAGGTGACAGAGCGCAGGGCTCAGGAGAGAGGGAGACAGGTGACAGAGCGCAGGGCTCAGGTGAGAGGGGGACAGGTGACAGAGAGCAGGGCTCAGGTGAGAGGGGGACAGGTGACAGAGAGCAGGGATCAGGTGAGAGGGGGACAGGTGACAGAGCGCAGGGCTCAGGTAAGACGGGGACAGGTGACAGAGCGCAGGGCTCAGGTGAGAGGGGGACAGGTGACAGAGAGCAGGGCTCAGGTGAGAGGGGGACAGTTGACAGAGCGCAGGGCTCAGGTGAGAGGGGGACAGGTGACAGAGCGCAGGGATCAGGTGAGAGGGGGACAGGTGACAGAGAGCAGGGATCAGGTGAGAGGGGGACAGGTGACAGAGCACAGGGCTCAGGTGAGAGGGGGACAGGTGACAGAGCGCAGGGCTCAGGTGAGAGGGGGACAGGTGACAGAGCGCAGGGCTCAGGTGAGAGGGGGACAGTTGACAGAGCGCAGGGCTCAGGTGACAGGGGGACAGGTGATAGAGCGCAGGGCTCAGGTGAGAGGGAGACAGGTGACAGAGCGCAGGGCTCAGGTGAGAGGGGGACAGGTGACAGAGAGCAGGGCTCAGGTGAGAGGGGGACAGGTGACAGAGAGCAGGGATCAGGTGAGAGGGGGACAGGTGACAGAGCGCAGGGCTCAGGTAAGACGGGGACAGGTGACAGAGCGCAGGGCTCAGGTGAGAGGGGGACAGGTGACAGAGAGCAGGGCTCAGGTGAGAGGGGGACAGTTGACAGAGCGCAGGGCTCAGGTGAGAGGGGGACAGGTGACAGAGCGCAGGGATCAGGTGAGAGGGGGACAGGTGACAGAGAGCAGGGATCAGGTGAGAGGGGGACAGGTGACAGAGCGCAGGGCTCAGGTCAGAGGGGGACAGGTGACAGAGAGCAGGGATCAGGTGAGAGGGGGACAGGTGACAGAGAGCAGGGATCAGGTGAGAGGGGGACAGGTGACAGAGCGCAGGGCTCAGGTGAGAGGGGGACAGGTGACAGAGAGCAGGGCTCAGGTGAGAGGGGGACAGGTGACAGAGCGCAGGGCTCAGGTCAGAGGGGGACAGGTGACAGAGAGCAGGGATCAGGTGAGAGGGGGACAGGTGACAGAGCGCAGGGCTCAGGTGAGAGGGGGACAGGTGACAGAGAACAGGGCTCAGGTTAGAGGGGGACAGGTGACAGAGCGCAGGGCTCAATTGAGAGGGGGACAGGTGACAGAGAGCAGGAATCAGGTGAGAGGGGGACAGGTGACAGAGAGCAGGAATCAGGTGAGAGGGGGACAGGAGACAGAGCGCAGGGTTCAGGTGAGAGGGGGACAGGTGACAGAGCGCAGGGCTCAGGTGAGAGGGGGACAGGTGACAGAGCGCAGGGTTCAGGTGAGAGGGGGACAGGAGACAGAGCGCAGGGTTCAGGTGAGAGGGGGACAGGAGACAGAGCGCAGGGGTCAGGTGAGAGGGGGACAGGTGACAGAGAACAGGGATCAGGTGAGAGGGGGACAGGTGACAGAGCGCAGGGCTCAGGTGAGAGGGGGACAGGTGACAGAGCGCAGGGCTCAGGTGAGAGGGGGACAGGTGACAGAGAGCAGGGCTCAGGTGAGAGGGGGACAGGTGACAGGGAGCAGGGCTCAGGTGAGAGGGGGACAGGTGACAGAGCGCAGGGATCAGGTGAGAGGGGGACAGGTGACAGAGCGCAGGGCTCAGGTGAGAGGGGGACAGGTGACAGAGCGCAGGGCTCAGGTGAGAGGGGGACAGGTGACAGAGAGCAGGGCTCAGGTTAGAGGGGGACAGGTGACAGAGCGCAGGGCTCAGGTGAGAGGGGGACAGGTGACAGAGCGCAGGGCTCAGGTGAGAGGGGGACAGATGACAGAGAACAGGGCTCAGGTTAGAGGGGGACAGGTGACAGAGCGCAGGGCTCAGGTGAGAGGGGGACAGGTGACAGAGCGCAGGGCTCAGGTGAGAGGGGGACAGGTGACAGAGAGCAGGGCTCAGGTGAGAGGGGGACAGGTGACAGAGAGCAGGGCTCAGGTTAGAGGGGGACAGGTGACAGAGCGCAGGGCTCAGGTGAGAGGGGGACAGGTGACAGAGCGCAGGGCTCAGGTGAGAGGGGGACAGGTGACAGAGAACAGGGCTCAGGTTAGAGGGGGACAGGTGACAGAGCGCAGGGCTCAATTGAGAGGGGGACAGGTGACAGAGAGCAGGAATCAGGTGAGAGGGGGACAGGTGACAGAGAGCAGGAATCAGGTGAGAGGGGGACAGGAGACAGAGCGCAGGGTTCAGGTGAGAGGGGGACAGGTGACAGAGCGCAGGGCTCAGGTGAGAGGGGGACAGGTGACAGAGAGCAGGGCTCAGGTGAGAGGGGGACAGGTGACAGAGAGCAGGGCTCAGGTTAGAGGGGGACAGGTGACAGAGCGCAGGGCTCAGGTGAGAGGGGGACAGGTGACAGAGCGCAGGGCTCAGGTGAGAGGGGGACAGGTGACAGAGAGCAGGGCTCAGGTGAGAGGGGGACAGGTGACAGGGAGCAGGGCTCAGGTGAGAGGGGGACAGGTGACAGAGCGCAGGGCTCAGGTGAGAGGGGGACAGGTGACAGAGAGCAGGGCTCAGGTTAGAGGGGGACAGGTGACAGAGCGCAGGGCTCAGGTGAGAGGGGGACAGGTGACAGAGAGCAGGGCTCAGGTTAGAGGGGGACAGGTGACAGAGTGCAGGGCTCAGGTGAGAGGGGGACAGGTGACAGAGCGCAGGGTTCAGGTGAGAGGGGGACAGGTGACAGAGCGCAGGGCTCAGGTGAGAGGGGGACAGGTGACAGAGCGCAGGGCTCAGGTGAGAGGGGGACAGGTGACAGAGCGCAGGGCTCAGGTGAGAGGGGGACAGGTGACAGAGCGCAGGGCTCAGGTGAGAGGGGGACAGGTGACAGAGCGCAGGGCTCAGGTGAGAGGGGGACAGGTGACAGAGCGCAGGGCTCAGGTAAGACGGGGACAGGTGACAGAGAGCAGGGCTCAGGTGAGAGGGGGACAGGTGACAGAGCGCAGGGCTCAGGTGAGAGGGGGACAGGTGACAGAGAGCAGGGCTCAGGTGAGAGGGGGACAGGTGACAGAGAGCAGGGATCAGGTGAGAGGGGGACAGGTGACAGAGCGCAGGGCTCAGGTAAGACGGGGACAGGTGACAGAGCGCAGGGCTCAGGTGAGAGGGGGACAGGTGACAGAGAGCAGGGCTCAGGTGAGAGGGGGACAGGTGACAGAGCGCAGAGCTCAGGTGAGAGGGGGACAGGTGACAGAGCGCAGGGCTCGGGTAAGACGGGGACAGGTGACAGAGCGCAGGGATCAGGTGAGAGGGGGACAGGTGACAGAGCGCAGGGCTCAGGTGAGAGGGGGACAGGTGACAGAGAGCAGGGCTCAGGTGAGAGGGGGACAGTTGACAGAGCGCAGGGCTCAGGTGATAGGGGGACAGGTGACAGAGCGCAGGGATCAGGTGAGAGGGGGACAGGTGACAGAGAGCAGGGATCAGGTGAGAGGGGGACAGGTGACAGAGCGCAGGGCTCAGGTGAGAGGGGGACAGGTGACAGAGAGCAGGGATCAGGTGAGAGGGGGACAGGTGAAAGAGAGCAGGGATCAGGTGAGAGGGGGACAGGTGACAGAGCGCAGGGCTCAGGTGAGAGGGGGACAGGTGACAGAGAGCAGGACTCAGGTGAGAGGGGGACAGGTGACAGAGCGCAGGGCTCAGGTGAGAGGGGGACAGGTGACAGAGAGCAGGGCTCAGGTGAGAGGGGGACAGGTGACAGAGAACAGGGCTCAGGTTAGAGGGGGACAGGTGACAGAGCGCAGGGCTCAAATGAGAGGGGGACAGGTGACAGAGAGCAGGAATCAGGTGAGAGGGGGACAGGTGACAGAGCGCAGGGCTCAGGTTAGAGGGGGACAGGTGACAGAGCGCAGGGCTCAAATGAGAGGGGGACAGGTGACAGAGAGCAGGGATCAGGTGAGAGGGGGACAGGTGACAGAGCGCAGGGATCAGGTGAGAGGCGGACAATTGAGAGAGCGCAGGGCTCAGGTGAGAGGGGGACAGGTGACAGAGCGCAGGGCTCAGGTAAGAGGGGGACAGGTGACAGAGCGCAGGGCTCAGGTGAGAGGGGGACAGGTGACAGAGCGCAGGGATCAGGTGAGAGGGGGACAGGTGACAGAGAGCAGGGCTCAGGTGAGAGGGGGACAACTGAGAGAGAGCAGGGCTCAGGTGAGAGGGGGACAGGTGACAGAGCGCAGGGCTCAGGTGAGAGGGGGACAATTGAGAGAGAGCAGGGCTCAGGTAAGAGGGGGACAGGTGACAGAGCACAGGGCTCAGGTGAGAGGGGGACAGGTGACAGAGCACAGGGCTCAGGTGAGAGGGGGACAGGTGACAGAGCGCAGGGATCAGGTGAGAGGGGGACAGGTGACAGAGCGCAGGGCTCAGGTGAGAGGGGGACAGGTGACAGAGCGCAGGGCTCAGGTGAGAGGGGGACAGGTGACAGAGCGCAGGGATCAGGTGAGAGGGGGACAGGTGACAGAGCGCAGGGCTCAGGTGAGAGGGGGACAGGTGACAGAGCGCAGGGCTCAGGTGAGAGGGGGACAGGTGACAGAGACCAGGGCTCAGGTGAGAGGGGGACAGGTGACAGAGAGCAGGGCTCAGGTGAGAGGGGGACAGGTGACAGAGAGCAGGACTCAGGTGAGAGGGGGACAGGTGACACAGAACAGGGCTCAGGTGAGAGGGGGACAGGTGACAGAGCGCAGGGCTCAGGTGAGAGGGGGACAGGTGACAGAGCGCAGGGCTCAGGTGAGAGGGGGACAGGTGACAGAGCGCAGGGATCAGGTGAGAGGGGGACAGGTGACAGAGCGCAGGGCTCAGGTGAGAGGGGGACAGGTGACAGAGCGCAGGGCTCAGGTGAGAGGGGGACAGGTGACAGAGCGCAGGGCTCAGGTGAGAGGGGGACAGGTGACAGAGCGCAGGGCTCAGGTGAGAGGGGGACAGGTGACAGAGCGCAGGGATCAGGTGAGAGGGGGACAGGTGACAGAGCGCAGGGCTCAGGTGAGAGGGGGACAGGTGACAGAGCGCAGGGCTCAGGTGAGAGGGGGACAGGTGACAGAGCGCAGGGCTCAGGTGAGAGGGGGACAGGTGACAGAGCGCAGGGCTCAGGTGAGAGGGGGACAGGTGACAGAGCGCAGGGATCAGGTGAGAGAGGGACAGGTGACAGAGTCCAGGGCTCAGGTGAGAGGGGGACAGGTGACAGAGAGCAGGGCTCAGGTGAGAGGGGGACAGGTGACAGAGAGCAGGACTCAGGTGAGAGGGGGACAGGTGACACAGAACAGGGCTCAGGTGAGAGGGGGACAGGTGACAGAGCGCAGGGCTCAGGTGAGAGGGGGACAGGTGACAGAGCGCAGGGATCAGGTGAGAGGGGGACAGGTGACAGAGCGCAGGGCTCAGGTGAGAGGGGGACAGGTGACAGAGCGCAGGGATTAGGTGAGAGGGGGACAGGTGACAGAGCGCAGGGCTCAAATGAGAGGGGGACAGGTGACAGAGAGCAGGGATCAGGTGAGAGGGGGACAGGTGACAGAGCGCAGGGATCAGGTGAGAGGCGGACAATTGAGAGAGCGCAGGGCTCAGGTGAGAGGGGGACAGGTGACAGAGCGCAGGGCTCAGGTGAGAGGGGGACAGGTGACAGAGCGCAGGGATTAGGTGAGAGGGGGACAGGTGACAGAGCGCAGGGCTCAGGTGAGAGGGGGACAGGTGACAGAGCGCAGGGCTCAGGTGAGAGGGGGACAGGTGACAGAGAGCAGGGCTCAGGTGAGAGGGGGACAGGTGACAGAGCGCAGGGCTCAGGTGAGAGGGGGACAGGTGACAGAGAGCAGGGCTCAGGTGAGAGGGGGACAGGTGACAGAGAGCAGGGCTCAGGTGAGAGGGGGACAGGTGACAGAGCGCAGGGCTCAGGTGAGAGGGGGACAGGTGACAGAGAGCAGGGATCAGGTGAGAGGGGGACAGGTGACAGAGCGCAGGGCTCAGGTGAGAGGGGGACAGGTGACAGAGCGCAGGGCTCAGGTGAGAGGGGGACAGGTGACAGAGCGCAGGGCTCAGGTGAGAGGGGGACAGGTGACAGAGAGCAGGGCTCAGGTGAGAGGGGGACAGGTGACACAGAACAGGGCTCAGGTGAGACGGGGACAGGTGACAGAGCGCAGGGCTCAGGTGAGAGGGGGACAGGTGACACAGAACAGGGCTCAGGTGAGAGGGGGACAGGTGACAGAGCGCAGGGCTCAGGTGAGAGGGGGACAGGTGACAGAGCGCAGGGCTCAGGTGAGAGGGGGACAGGTGACAGAGCGCAGGGATCAGGTGAGAGGGGGACAGGTGACAGGGAGCAGGGCTCAGGTGAGAGGGGGACAGGTGACAGAGAGCAGGGCTCAGGTGAGAGGGGGACAGGTGACAGAGAGCAGGGCTCAGGTGAGAGGGGGACAGGTGACAGAGAGCAGGGCTCAGGTGAGAGGGGGACAGGTGACAGGGAGCAGGGCTCAGGTGAGAGGGGGACAGGTGACAGAGCGCAGGGCTCAGGTGAGAGGGGGACAGGTGACAGAGCGCAGGGCTCAGGTGAGAGGGGGACAGGTGACAGAGCGCAGGGCTCAGGTGAGAGGGGGACAGGTGACAGAGCGCAGGGCTCAGGTGAGAGGGGGACAGGTGACAGAGCGCAGGGCTCAGGTGAGAGGGGGACAGGTGACAGAGCGCAGGGCTCAGGTGAGAGGGGGACAGGTGACAGAGCGCAGGGCTCAGGTGAGAGGGGGACAGGTGACAGAGCGCAGGGATCAGGTGAGAGAGGGACAGGTGACAGAGTCCAGGGCTCAGGTGAGAGGGGGACAGGTGACAGAGAGCAGGGCTCAGGTGAGAGGGGGACAGGTGACAGAGTCCAGGGCTCAGGTGAGAGGGGGACAGGTGACAGAGAGCAGGGCTCAGGTGAG
This sequence comes from Gastrophryne carolinensis, assembly GCA_027917425.1. Classification (NCBI taxonomy): domain Eukaryota; kingdom Metazoa; phylum Chordata; class Amphibia; order Anura; family Microhylidae; genus Gastrophryne; species Gastrophryne carolinensis. Next base: position 81,940 of record JAQIHN010000011.1, on the reverse strand, counting down.
AGGGGGACAGGTGACAGAGAGCAGGGCTCAGGTGAGAGGGGGACAGGTGACAGAGCGCAGGGCTCAGGTGAGAGGGGGACAGGTGACAGAGAGCAGGGCTCAGGTGAGAGGGGGACAGGTGACAGAGAGCAGGGCTCAGGTGAGAGGGGGACAGGTGACACAGAACAAGGCTCAGGTGAGAGGGGGACAGGTGACAGAGAGCAGGGGGGATGGGGGAGGATAATATGGAGGAGGGCAGAGTTCCCCCTTTGCTCTGCTGCTGAAACTTTAGAAGCTCATAAATAATTCACAGTGTGGTTCATCCTCAGAGTAAAAGTGTCTCCCCCCCTCTATAGAGTCTATGTGGCTGTCTCTTCTGTCAGTATAGAGTGCGGGATGTCTCGTCTGTCAGTATAGAGTGCGGGATGTCTCGTCTGTCAGTATAGAGTGCGGGATGTCTCGTCTGTCAGTATAGAGTGCGGGATGTCTCATCTGTCAGTATAGAGTGCGGGATGTCTCGTCTGTCAGTATAGAGTGCGGGATGTCTCATCTGTCAGTATAGAGTGTGGGATGTCTCATCTGTCAGTATAGAGTGCGGGATGACTCGTCTGTCAGTATAGAGTGCGGGATGTCTCTTCTGTCAGTACAGAGTGCGGGATGTCTCATCTGTCAGTATAGAGTGCGGGATGTCTCGTCCTATCAGTATAGAGTGCGGGATGTCTCGTCTGTCAGTATAGAGTGCGGGATGTCTCGTCTGTCAGTATAGAGTGCGGGATGTCTCTTCTGTCAGTATAGAGTGCGGGATGACTCGTCTGTCAGTATAGAGTGCGGGATGTCTCTTCTGTCAGTACAGAGTGCGGGATGTCTCATCTGTCAGTATAGAGTGCGGGATGTCTCGTCTGTCAGTATAGAGTGCGGGATGTCTCATCTGTCAGTATAGAGTGCGGGATGTCTCATCTGTCAGTATAGAGTGCGGGATGTCTCTTCTGTCAGTATAGAGTGCGGGATGTCTCGCCAGTCAGTATAGAGCGCGGGATGTCTCTTCTGTCAGTATAGAGTGCGGGATGTCTCGTCATATCAGTATAGAGTGCGGGATGTCTCGTCTGTCAGTATAGAGTGCGGGATGTCTCTTCTGTCAGTATAGAGTGCGGGATGTCTCATCTGTCAGTATAGAGTGCGGGATGTCTCGTCTGTCAGTATAGAGTGCGGGATGTCTCATCTGTCAGTATAGAGTGCGGGATGTCTCGTCTGTCAGTATAGAGTGCGGGATGTCTCATCTGTCAGTATAGAGTGCGGGATGTCTCATCTGTCAGTATAGAGTGCGGGATGTCTCATCTGTCAGTATAAAGTGCGGGATGCCTCATCTGTCAGTATAGAGTGTGGGATGTCTCATCTGTCAGTATAGAGTGCGGGATGTCTCTTCTGTCAGTATAGAGTGCGGGATGTCTCGTCTGTCAGTATAGCGTGCGGGATGTCTCGTCTGTCAGTATAGAGTGCGGGATGTCTCGTCATATCAGTATAGAGTGCGGGATGTCTCGTCTGTCAGTATAGCGTGCGGGATGTCTCGTCTGTCAGTATAGAGTGCGGGATGTCTCGTCTGTCAGTATAGAGTGCGGGATGTCTCATCTGTCAGTATATAGTGCGGGATGTCTCATCTGTCAGTATAGAGTGCGGGATGTCTCGTCTGTCAGTATAGAGTGCGGGATGTCTCATCTGTCAGTATAGAGTGCGGGATGTCTCATCTGTCAGTATAGAGTGCGGGATGTCTCATCTGTCAGTATAAAGTGCGGGATGTCTCATCTGTCAGTATAGAGCGCGGGATGTCTCTTCTGTCAGTATAGAGTGCGGGATGTCTCGTCATATCAGTATAGAGTGCGGGATGTCTCGTCATATCAGTATAGAGTGCGGGATGTCTCATCTGTCAGTATAGAGTGCGGGATGTCTCGTCTGTCAGTATAGAGTGCGGGATGTCTCATCTGTCAGTATAGAGTGCGGGATGTCTCTTCTGTCAGTATAGAGTGCGGGATGTCTCGTCTGTCAGTATAGAGTGCGGGATGTCTCGTCTGTCAGTATAGAGTGCGGGATGTCTCGTCTGTCAGTATAGAGTGCGGGATGTCTCGTCTGTCAGTATAGAGTGCGGGATGTCTCGTCTGTCAGTATAGAGTGCGGGATGTCTCATCTGTCAGTATAGAGTGCGGGATGTCTCTTCTGTCAGTATAGAGTGCGGGATGTCTCATCTGTCAGTATAGAGTGCGGGATGTCTCATCTGTCAGTATAGAGTGCGGGATGTCTCATCTGTCAGTATAGAGTGCGGGATGTCTCATCTGTCAGTATAGAGTGCGGGATGTCTCATCTGTCAGTATAGAGTGCGGGATGTCTCATCTGTCAGTATAGAGTGCGGGATGTCTCATCTGTCAGTATAGAGTGCGGGATGTCTCGTCTGTCAGTATAGAGTGCGGGATGTCTCGTCTGTCAGTATAGAGTGCGGGATGTCTCGTCTGTCAGTATAGAGTGCGGGATGTCTCGTCTGTCAGTATAGAGTGCGGGATGTCTCATCTGTCAGTATAGAGTGCGGGATGTCTCATCTGTCAGTATAGAGTGCAGGATGTCTCATCTGTCAGTATAGAGTGCGGGATGTCTCTTCTGTCAGTATAGAGTGCGGGATGTCTCTTCTGTCAGTATAGAGTGCGGGATGTCTCTTCTGTCAGTATAGAGTGCGGGATGTCCCATCTGTCAGTATAGAGTGCGGGATGTCTCGTCTGTCAGTATAGAGTGCGGGATGTCTCTTCTGTCAGTATAGAGTGCGGGATGTCTCATCTGTCAGTATAGAGTGCGGGATGTCTCATCTGTCAGTATAGAGTGCGGGATGTCTCTTCTGTCAGTATAGAGTGCGGGATGTCTCATCTGTCAGTATAGAGTGCGGGATGTCTCATCTGTCAGTATAGAGTGCGGGATGTCTCATCTGTCAGTATAGAGTGCGGGATGTCTCATCTGTCAGTATAGAGTGCGGGATGTCTCTTCTGTCAGTATAGAGTGCGGGATGTCTCATCTGTCAGTATAGAGTGCGGGATGTCTCATCTGTCAGTATAGAGTGCGGGATGTCTCATCTGTCAGTATAGAGTGCGGGATGTCTCATCTGTCATTATAGAGTGCAGGATGTCTCATCTGTCAGTATAGAGTGCGGGATGTCTCATCTGTCAGTATAGAGTGCGGGATGTCTCTTCTGTCAGTATAGAGTGCGGGATGTCTCGTCTGTCAGTATAGAGTGCGGGATGTCTCATCTGTCAGTATAGAGTGCGGGATGTCTCGTCTGTCAGTATAGAGTGCGGGATGTCTCTTCTGTCAGTATAGAGTGCGGGATGTCTCGTCTGTCAGTATAGAGTGCGGGATGTCTCATCTGTCAGTATAGAGTGCGGGATGTCTCATCTGTCAGTATAGAGTGCGGGATGTCTCGTCTGTCAGTATAGAGTGCGGGATGTCTCATCTGTCAGTATAGAGTGCGGGATGTCTCATCTGTCAGTATAGAGTGCGGGATGTCTCATCTGTCAGTATAGAGTGCGGGATGTCTCGTCTGTCAGTATAGAGTGCGGGATGTCTCATCTGTCAGTATAGAGTGCGGGATGTCTCATCTGTCAGTATAGAGTGCAGGATGTCTCATCTGTCAGTATAGAGTGCGGGATGTCTCGTCTGTCAGTATAGAGTGTGGGATGTCTCTTCTGTCAGTATAGAGTGCGGGATGTCTCGTGCGAGACGCTGGTGTCAGTACAGTCAGCCATTGAAGTGATCGCCAGTAAAGTTGTCCCAGGAGCTGACGCTCAGTTTGCGGTGACTTACCTGTGGCGGTTGCGGGTGCGCGCCCCCTGTGGTCTCTGGGTGTGGGATGCCCCCTGTGCTCCCCGGACGCCCCCCGGAGGTGCTGCCGCGTCTCTGCGCTGCCCGGGACTGACCGCTGCTGGGCTCCGGAGATGGAGAGAGAGCCCGGAGGGGGCGGGGCTAATCATTAACCCTTTACTGCGCTGCACACAGCTCATTGCAGCGGCAGAGGGCGAGCGGCGGCGGCGGGGTCGTGGCGAGCTGCTGCGCTTTATCGCTCCCCATTATTAATATTATTGTTTATTTATAAAGCGCCATCGTATTCCGTGGCGATGTACAAAGTGCAATGCCAGTAACTCGCAGGATATGAGATGCCGATCGTTCAGCCCGAGCACAACCGAAACCCAAATATGGCTGATGATCGACCCGCCGCCGCCGCCGCCGCCGCACCCCTGTGAACGGCCGCCAATATGTCTGATTAAATGCAGAGAGCACACTCCTGTGTGTAACCCTCCACCTGCCAATGTCTGAAAGAGATCAGGAAATATCTAACCTCAACCTACAAAGCTCCTTCCAGCCCACACGCCCCTCTCCCTCATTACTAATGCAAAGATACCAATCGCGACGCGGCCTTCTCTTGTGCTGCTCCACATTCCACATACTATTCACCACTCTCCATCCCTTAAAGCCATCACCTGGGTTAAAGTGGACCCAAACCCACGCTGATTTATTGCCTCCCCCTGGGGCATCCATAATCGGGACGCCCCGCTGTGTGAGCCCCTCCTGGTCACCCCATACACTTACCTTGTTCCCGGTCCAATGGCGCCTGTGCGAGCCGCGTCCCCGGCGTCCCTCTAGTCAGGCGATTGTGATTGGCCGGCGTGGGCGCGCTCCCTGTCAGAGGGAAGCGGGGGATGCGGCCTCCAATGACGTGTGATGTCAGCGGATCCCAGCGCACTGATTGGACGAGCGGCCGCACATGGGTTCAGTGACCTGAGGGGCATCCCCGACCCGGGACCAAAACCCAGGACAGGCAAAATGTGGGTTTTGGTCGACTTTAATCATGTTGATTTGTGATCTTGACCCCGTCATAGGACCGCCCACCCAGCTACCTGTGACCCCGCCCCTCGCCTCTAGATTGTGAGCTCACAGGGCCAGGCCCCTCTCTGCTAATACTCACCTGTACCTGTGATGATAATAACAGGGGCGTTACCTCCCAACTTACCTGCTGCTCTATATGTCACTAATATATAACTTACAGCTATTCGGGGTGTGAAGGGGGGGGCAATATGGAAATGAAGCCACACCCCCTCATTGAAGGGTAGATGAAGCCACGCCCCCTGATTGAGAGAAAAATGAAGCCACACCTCCTCATTGAGGGATGGATAAAGCCACGCCCCCTCATTGAGGGATGGGTGAAGCCACACACCCTCACTGAGGGATGGATGAGGCCACGCCCCCTGATTGAGGATGTATGAAGCCACGCCCCTTAATTGAGGGATGGGTGAAGTCCCGCCCCCTCATTGAGGGATAGATGAAGCCACGCCCCTCATAGAGGGATGGATGAAGCCACGCCCCCTCATTGAGGGATATATGAAGCCACGCCCCTCACAGAGGGATGGATGAAGCCACGCCCCCTCATTGAGGGATAGATGAAGCCACACCCCTCATCGTGGGATGGATATAGCCACGCCCCCTCATTGAGGGATGGACGAAGCCACGCCCCCTCATTGAGGGATGGATGCAGCTAGGCCCCCTCATTGATGGATGTGAAGCCACGCCCCCTCATTGAGGGATGGTGAAGCCACGCCCCCTCATTGAGGGATGGATGCAGCTAGGCCCCCTCATTGATGGATGGTGAAGCCACGCCCCCTCATTGAGGGATGGTGAAGCCACGCCCCCTCGTTGATGTATGCATAAAGCCACGCCCCTCACTGAGGGATGGATTAAGCCACACCTCTTCAGTGAGGGATTGATGAAGCCACACCCCCTCATTGAGGGATGTATGAAGCCACGCCCCTCATTGAGAGATGGATGAAGTCACGCCCCCTCATTGAGGGATGGAGGAAGCCACGCCCCCCTCATTGAGAGATGGATGAAGCCACGCCCCTCATTGAGAGATGGGTGAAGTCACGCCCCTCATTGATGGATGTATGAAGCCACTCCCCCTCGTCGAGGGATGGAGGAAGCCACGCCCCTCATTGATGGATGTATGAAGCCACGCCCCCTCATTGAGAGATGGATAGGAGATACATAGAGATCTGCATGTTACACCTCAAAGAGGGACAAATGGGAACAATGAGGGACAGGGGGACATGGACTCAGAAGAGGGACACGTGGGATATATGCTAATGTGTGGCGCTTATACATTACAGAAGAGAAATCGCGCACGCTGCTGGGCCGCTCTCGCTCCCTCTGATTGGTCCAGAGCTCACACAGGGACAGGTGAGTACTGCAGGGTGTTCGGGGGTCTCATATTCCGGGATGGGATGCCCCCGGGGCACAGAACCTGATCCCACTTTATAAGGACAGCCCAGGAAATGACGTGACGCCCGTCCCATGTGCCTCATGCCTTGCAGCACGCAGTAGGAGCAGTAGCAGGGCCCCTGGTGTTGCCCCTTCTTTCCTATCAATTTTCCCATGATACCCTTTCAAATGTGGTCACATGACCAACCTGCCCCTCAGCCTGACCACTTAATGTGGCGCGTGTACCTGAGATCTCTGCATGGACCACGATTGGACAGATCCTGGGGGATGAGATTGGACAGATCCTGTGGGATGAGAATTGACAGATCCTGGAGGATGAGATTGGACAGATCCTGTGGGATGAGATTGTACAGATCCTGTGAGATGAGATTGGACAGATCCTGTGGGATGAGAATTGACAGATCCTGGGGATGAGATTGGACAGATCCTGGGGGATGAGATTGGACAGATCCTGGGGGATGAGATTGGACAGATGCTGGGGGATGAGATTGGACAGATCCTGGGGGATGAGATTGGACAGATCCTGGGAGATGAGATTGGACAGATCATGGGGGATGAGATTGGACAGATCCTGGGGGATGAGATTGGACAGATCCTGTGGGATGAGAATTGACAGATCCTGGAGGATGAGATTGGACAGATCCTGTGGGATGAGATTGTACAGATCCTGTGAGATGAGATTGTACAGATCCTGTGAGATGAGATTGGACAGATCCTGTGGGATGAGAATTGACAGATCCTGGGGATGAGATTGGACAGATCCTGTGGGATGAGAATTGACAGATCCTGGGGATGAGATTGGACAGATCCTGGGGGATGAGATTGGACAGATCCTGGGGGATGAGATTGGACAGATGCTGGGGGATGAGATTGGACAGATCCTGGGGGATGAGATTGGACAGATCCTGGGAGATGAGATTGGACAGATCATGGGGGATGAGATTGGACAGATCCTGGGGGATGAGATTGGACAGATCCTGTGGGATGAGAATTGACAGATCCTGGGGATGAGATTGGACAGATCCTGTGGGATGAGAATTGACAGATCCTGGGGATGAGATTGGACAGATCCTGGGGGTGAGATTGGACAGATCCTGGGGGATGAGATTGGACAGATCCTGGGGGATGAGATTGGACAGATCCTGGGGGATGAGATTGGACAGATGCTGGGGGATGAGATTGGACAGATCCTGGGGGATGAGATTGGACAGATGCTGGGGGATGAGATTGGACAGATCATGTGGGATGAGATTGGACAGATCCGGGGGGATGAGATTGGACAGATTCTGGAGGATGAGATTGGACAGATCCTGGGGATGAGATTGGACAGATCCTGGGGATGAGATTGGACAGATCCTGGGGGATGAGATTGGACAGATCCTGGGGGATGAGATTGGACAGATGCTGGGGGATGAGATTGGACAGATCCTGGGGGATGAGATTGGACAGATCCTGGGAGATGAGATTGGACAGATCCTGGGGATGAGATTGGACAGATCCTGGGAGATGAGATTGGACAGATCCTGGGAGATGAGATTGGACAGATCCTGGGGATGAGATTGGACAGATCCTGGGAGATGAGATTGGACAGATCCTGGGAGATGAGATTGGACAGATCCTGGGAGATGAGATTGGACAGATCCTGGGGATGAGATTGGACAGATCCTGGGGGAGAGATTGGATAGATCCTGGGGGGATGAGATTGGACAGATCCTGGGGGATGAGATTGGACAGATTCTGGGGGATGAGATTGGACAGATTCTGGGGGATGAGATTGGACAAATCCTGGGGGATAAGATTGGACAGATCCTGGTGGATGAGATTGGACAGATCCTGGGATATGAGATTGGACAGATTCTGGGGGATGAGATTGGACAGATCCTGGTGGATGAGATTGGACAGATCCTGGGATATGAGATTGGACAGATCCTGGGGATGAGATTGGACAGATCCTGGGGGATGAGATTGGACAGATCCTGGGGATGAGATTGGACAGATCCTGTGGATGAGATTGGACAGATCCTGGGAGCTGAGATTGGACAGATCCTGGGAGCTGAGATTGGACAGATCCTGGGGGATGAGATTGGACAGATCCTGTGGGATGAGATTGGACAGATCCTGGGGGATGAGATTGGACAGATCCTGGGGATGAGATTGGACAGATCCTGGGGATGAGATTGGACAGATCCTGGGAGCTGAGATTGGACAGATCCTGTGGGATGAGATTGGACAGATCCTGGGGGATGAGATTGGACAGATCCTGGGGATGAGATTGGACAGATCCTGGGGATGAGATTGGACAGATCCTGGGGGATGAGATTGGACAGATTCTGGGGGATGAGATTGGATAGATCCTGGGGATGAGATTGGACAGATCCTGGGGATGAGATTGGATAGATCCTGGGGATGAGATTGGACAGATCCTGTGGGATGAGATTGGATAGATCCTGGGGGATGAGATTGGACAGAACCTGGGGACGAGATTGGACAGATCCTGGGGACGAGATTGTACAGATCCTGGGGGATGAGATTGGATAGATCCTGGGGGGTGAGATTGGACAGATCCTGGGGATGAGATTGGACAGATCCTGGGGATGAGATTGGATAGATCCTGGGGGGTGAGATTGGACAGATCCTGGGATATGAGATTGGACAGATCCTGGGGATAAGATTGGACAGATCCTGGGGGATGAGATTGGACAGATCCGGGGGATGAGATTGGATAGATCCTGGGGGATGAGATTGGACAGATCCTGGGGGATGAGATTGGACAGATCCTGGGGGGATGAGATTGGACAGATCCTGGGGGATGAGATTGGACAGATCCTGGGGGATGAGATTGGACAGATCCTGGAGATGAGATTGGACAGATCCTGGGGGATGAGATTGGACAGATCCGGGGGATGAGATTGGACAGATCCGGGGGATGAGATTGGACAGATCCTGGGGGATGAGATTGGACAGATCCTGGAGGTGAGATTGGACAGATCCTGGGGGATGAGATTGTACAGATCCTGGGGGACGAGATTGTACAGATCCTGGGGGATGAGATTGTACAGATCCTGGGGGATGAGATTGGACAAATCCTGGGGGATGAGATTGGATAGATCCTGGGGGATGAGATTGCATAGATCCTGGGAGATTAGATTGGACAGATCCTGGGGGATGAGATTGGACAGATCCTGTGGGATGAGATTGGACAGATCCTGGGGGATGAGATTGGACAGATCCTGGAGATGAGATTGGACAGATCCTGGGGGATGAGATTGGACAGATCCGGGGGATGAGATTGGACAGATCCGGGGGATGAGATTGGACAGATCCTGGGGGATGAGATTGGACAGATCCTGGAGATGAGATTGGACAGATCCTGGGGGATGAGATTGTACAGATCCTGGGGGACGAGATTGTACAGATCCTGGGGGATGAGATTGTACAGATCCTGGGGGATGAGATTGGACAAATCCTGGGGGATGAGATTGGATAGATCCTGGGGGATGAGATTGCATAGATCCTGGGAGATTAGATTGGACAGATCCTGGGGGATGAGATTGGACAGATCCTGTGGGATGAGATTGGACAGATTCTGGGGGAATGAGATTGGACAGATCCTGGGGATGAGATTGGACAGATCCTGGGGGATGAGATTGGACAGATTCTGGGGGATGAGATTGGACAGATTCTGGGGGATGAGATTGGACAGATTCTGGGGGATGAGATTGGACAGATTCTGGGGGATGAGATTGGACAGATTCTGGGGGATGAGATTGGACAGATCCTGGGATATGAGATTGGACAGATTCTGGGGGATGAGATTGGACAGATTCTGGGGGATGAGATTGGACAGATCCTGGTGGATGAGATTGGACAGATCCTGGGATATGAGATTGGACAGATCCTGGGGATGAGATTGGACAGATCCTGGGGGATGAGATTGGACAGATCCTGGGGATGAGATTGGACAGATCCTGGGGATGAGATTGGACAGATCCTGGGGGATGAGATTGGACAGATCCTGGGGATGAGATTGGATAGATCCTGGGGATGAGATTGGACAGATCCTGGGGGATGAGATTGGACAGATCCTGGGGGATGAGATTGGACAGATCCTGGGGATGAGATTGGACAGATCCTGGGGGATGAGATTGGACAGATCCTGGGGGATGAGATTGGACAGATCCTGGGAGATGAGATTGGACAGATTCTGGGGGATGAGATTGGACAGATCCTGGGGGATGAGATTGGACAGATCCTGGGGATGAGATTGGACAGATCCTGGGGATGAGATTGGACAGATCCTGTGGATGAGATTGGACAGATCCTGGGAGCTGAGATTGGACAGATCCTGGGAGCTGAGATTGGACAGATCCTGGGGGATGAGATTGGACAGATCCTGTGGGATGAGATTGGACAGATCCTGGGGACGAGATTGGACAGATCCTGGGGGATGAGATTGGACAGATCCTGGGGGATGAGATTGGACAGATCCGGGGGATGAGATTGGACAGATCCTGGGGGGTGAGATTGGACAGATCCTGGGGGATGAGATTGGATAGATCCTGGGGGGTGAGATTGGACAGATCCTGGGGGATGAGATTGGACAGATCCTGGGAGATTAGATTGGACAGATCCTGGGGGATGAGATTGGACAGATCCTGGGGGGTGAGATTGGATAGATCCTGGGGATGAGATTGGATAGATCCTGGGGGGTGAGATTGGACAGATCCGGGGGATGAGATTGGACAGATCCTGGGGGATGAGATTGGACAGATCCGGGGGATGAGATTGGACAGATCCTGGGGGATGAGATTGGACAGATCCTGGGGGATGAGATTGGACAGATCCTGGGGATGAGATTGGACAGATCCTGGGGGATGAGATTGGATAGATCCTGGGGGATGAGATTGGACAGATCCTGGGGATGAGATTGGACAGATCCTGGGGATGAGATTGGACAGATCCTGGGGGATGAGATTGGATAGATCCTGGGGGATGAGATTGGACAGATCCTAGGGGATGAGATTGGACAGATCCTGGGCATGAGATTGGACAGATCCTGGGGGATGAGATTGGACAGATCCTAGGGGATGAGATTGGACAGATCCTGGGGGATGAGATTGGACAGATCCTGTGGGATGAGATTGGACAGATCCTGGGGGGATGAGATTGGACAGATCCTGGGGGATGAGATTGGACAGATCCTGGGGGATGAGATTGGACAGATCCTAGGGGATGAGATTGGACAGATCCTGGGCATGAGATTGGACAGATCCTGAGGGATGAGATTGGACAGATCCTGGGGGATGAGATTGGACAGATCCTGTGGGATGAGATTGGACAGATTCTGGGGGGATGAGATTGGACAGATCCTGTGGGATGAGATTGGACAGATCCGGGGGGATGAGATTGGACAGATCCTGGGGATGAGATTGGACAGATCCTGGGGGATGAGATTGGACAGATCCTGGGGGATGAGATTGGACAGATCCTGGGGGATGAGATTGGACAGATCCTGTGGGATGAGATTGGACAGATTCTGGGGGGATGAGATTGGACAGATCCTGGGGGACGAGATTGGACAGATCCTGGGGGATGAGATTGGACAGATCCTGTGGGATGAGATTGGACAGATTCTGGGGGGATGAGATTGGACAGATCCTGGGGGACGAGATTGGACAAATCCTGAGGGATGAGATTGTACAGATCCTGAGGAATGAGATTGGACAAATCCTGGGGCGATGAGATTGGACAGATCCTGGAGGATGAGATTGGACAGATCCTGGGGGATGAGATTGGACAGATCCTGTGGGATATGATTGGACAGATCCTGTGGGGTGAGATTGGACAGATCCTGGGGGATGAGATTGGACAGATCCTGGGGGATGAGATTGGACAGATCCTGTGGGATGAGATTGGACAGATCCAGGGGGATGAGATTGGACAGATCCTGGGGGACGAGATTGGACAGATCCTGGGGGATGATATTGGACAGATTCTGAGGGGGATGAGATTGGACAGATCCTGGGGGATGATATTGGACAGATTCTGAGGGGGATGAGATTGGATAGATCCTGGGGATGAGATTGGACAGATCCTGGGGGATGAGATTGGACAGTTCCTGGGGGATGAGATTGGACAGATCCTGGGGATGAGATTGGACAGATTCTGGGGGGATGAGATTGGACTGATCCTGGGGGATGAGATTGGACAGATCCTGTTGGATGAGATTGGACAGATCCTGTTGGATGAGATTGGACAGATCCTGGGGGATGAGATTGGACAGAACCTGGGGATGAGATTGGACAGATCCTGGGGGATGAGATTGGACAGATCCGGGGGGATGAGATTGGACAGATCCTGGGGATGAGATTGGACAGATCCTGGGGGATGAGATTGGACAGATCCTGGGGGATGAGATTGGACAGATCCTGGGGGATGAGATTGGACAGATCCTGTGGGATGAGATTGGACAGATTCTGGGGGGATGAGATTGGACAGATCCTGGGGGACGAGATTGGACAGATCCTGGGGGATGAGATTGGACAGATCCTGTGGGATGAGATTGGACAGATTCTGGGGGGATGAGATTGGACAGATCCTGGGGGACGAGATTGGACAAATCCTGAGGGATGAGATTGTACAGATCCTGAGGAATGAGATTGGACAAATCCTGGGGCGATGAGATTGGACAGATCCTGGAGGATGAGATTGGACAGATCCTAGGGGATGAGATTGGACAGATCCTGTGGGATATGATTGGACAGATCCTGTGGGTGAGATTGGACAGATCCTGGGGGATGAGATTGCATAGATCCTGGGAGATTAGATTGGACAGATCCTGGGGGATGAGATTGGACAGATCCTGGGGATGAGATTGGACAGATCCTGGGGGATGAGATTGGACAGTTCCTGGGGGATGAGATTGGACAGATCCTGGGGATGAGATTGGACAGATCCTGAGGGATGAGATTGGACAGATCCTGAGGGATGAGATTGGACAGATCCTGGGGATGAGATTGGACAGATCCTGGGGGATGAGATTGGACAGTTCCTGGGGGATGAGATTGGACAGATCCTGGGGATGAGATTGGACAGATTCTGGGGGGATGAGATTGGACTGATCCTGGGGGATGAGATTGGACAGATCCTGTTGGATGAGATTGGACAGATCCTGTTGGATGAGATTGGACAGATCCTGGGGGATGAGATTGGACAGAACCTGGGGATGAGATTGGACAGATCCTGGGGGATGAGATTGGACAGATCCTTGGTGTGAGATTGGACAGATCCTGGGGGATGAGATTGGACAGATCCTGGGGATGAGATTGGACAGGTCCTGGGGGATGAGATTGGACAGATTCTGGGGGGGGATGAGATTGGACAGATCCTGGGGGGATGAGATTGGACAGATCCTGGGGGATGAGATTGGACAAATCCTGGGGGATGAGATAGGACAGATCCTGGGGGTGAGATTGGACAGATCCTGGGGGTGAGATTGGACAGATCCTGGGGATGAGATTGGACAGATCCTGGGGGATGAGATTGGACAAATCCTGGGGGATGAGATTGGACAGATCTTGGGGGATGAGATTGGACAGATCTTGGGGGATGAGATTGGACAGATCCTGTGGGATGAGATTGGACAGATCCCGTGGGATCAGATTGGACAGATCCTGGGGGATGAGATTGGACAGATCCTGGGGGTGAGATTGGACAGATCCTGGGGGATGAGATTGGACAGGTCCTGTGGGATGAGATTGGACAGATCCTGGGGTATGAGATTGTACAGATCCTGAGGGTGAGATTGGACAGATCCGGGGGATGAGATTGGACAGATCCTGAGGGTAAGATTGGACAGATCCTGGGGGATGAGATTGGACAGATCCTGGGGGTGAGATTGTACAGATCCTGAGGGTAAGATTGGACAGATCCTGGGGGATTAGATTGGACAGATCCTAGGGGATGAGATTGGACAGGTCCTGTGGGATGAGATTGGACAGATCCTGGGGGATGAGATTGGACAGATTCTGGGGGATGAGATTGGACAGGTCCTGTGGGATGAGATTGGACAGATCCTGGGGGATGAGATTGGACAGATCCTGGGGGATGAGATTGGACAGATCCGGGGGGATAAGATTGGACAGATCCTGGGGGATGAGATTGGACAGGTCCTGTGGGATGAGATTGGACAGGTCCTGGGGGATGAGATTGGACAGATCCTGGGGGTGAGATTGGACAGATCCTGGGGTATGAGATTGTACAGATCCTGAGGGTGAGATTGGACAGATCCTGTGGGATGAGATTGTACAGATCCTGAGGGTAAGATTGGACAGATCCTGAGGGTAAGATTGGACAGATCCTGGGGGATGAGATTGGACAGATCCTGAGGGATGAGATTGTACAGATCCTGAGGGTAAGATTGGACAGATCCTGGGGATGAGATTGGACAGATCCTGAGGGTAAGATTGGACAGATCCTGGGGATGAGATTGGACAGATCCTGAGGGTAAGATTGGACAGATCCTGGGGGATGAGATTGGACAGATCCTGTGGGATGAGATTGTACAGATCATGAGGGTAAGATTGGACAGATCCTGGGGGATGAGATTGGACAGATCCTGGGGGTGAGATTGTACAGATCCTGGGGGATGAGATTGGACAGATCCTGGGGGTGAGATTGGACAGATCCTGGGGGGTGAGATTGGACAGATCCTGGGGGGTGAGATTGGACAGATTCTGGGGATGAGATTGGACAGATCCTGGGGGTGAGATTGGACAGATCCTGGGGGTGAGATTGGACAGATCCTGGGGATGAGATTGGACAGATCCTGGGGGTGAGATTGGACAGATCCTGGGGGATGAGATTGGACAGATCCTGGGGGATGAGATTGGACAGATCCTGGGGGATGAGATTGGACAGATCCTGGGGGTGAGATTGGACAGATCCTGGGGGATGAGATTGGACAGATCCTGGGTATGAGATTGGACAGATCCTGGGGGTGAGATTGGACAGATTGGGGGTTACAGGCAGATCTCGGGGACAGGTGATTGGTTGAGTTGCACTCGGCAGATCTTTGTTCTTCTTTTGTCGGGAGCCAGAGAATTTCCTCGTGTGAAGTAAAATGGATTTGGCGGAGAGAAGTATTTCTGATTCCAAGAACATTACGGGGGGAGATTGGACGGCCTGAGACGGGGCAGATCCTGGATTGGGGGGGGGGGGTGGATATCGGGGGGGGTAATTCCTTAGAACATCCAGAGGCCGCAGCAGCCAGAACGTCGCCCCCATCGGGTCTGATACATTTTACATTAGAGGATGAAAGTGCCGAGTTACTTATTGATCGTTTCTGATTGGTCGCTCTGTCACCTTGCCAGACGTTGCTATGGCTCCTCTCATGTGCAGGTGCATGCCGTGCTGGCCCTTTAAGTCCTGTTCACGCCAGCGGGTCTGTGACAGTATCACCAGCAGACAAACATTGGCAGCGATTAGATAGATAGCGAGAGAGCTCTCCGGCTGCTCGCCCCCCCCCCCCCAACGCCCCCATATCACTGGAACAGCGAGAGATAGAAACATGGGGGCCCTCCACCCAAATACACAGGAGGGCTGAGGATGTGGCACAGGAGGGCTGAGGATCAGGATGTGGCACAGGAGGGCTGAGGATCAGGATGTGGCACAGGAGGGCTGAGGATCAGGATGTGGCACAGGAGGGCTGAGGATGTGGCACAGGAGGGCTGAGGATCAGGATGTGGCACAGGAGGGCTGAGGGTCAGGATGTGGCACAGGAGGGCTGAGGATCAGGATGTGGCACAGGAGGGCTGAGGATCAGGATGTGGCACAGGAGGGCTGAGGATGTGGCACAGGAGGGCTGAGGATCAGGATGTGGCACAGGAGGGCTGAGGATCAGGATGTGGCACAGGAGGGCTGAGGCTCAGGAGGTGGCACAGGAGGGCTGAGGCTCAGGAGGTGGCACAGGAGGGCTGAGGATCAGGAGGTGGCACAGGAGGCCTGAGGATCAGGAGGTGGCACAGGAGGCCTGAGGATCAGGAGGTGGCACAGGAGGGCTGAGGATCAGGATGTGGCACAGGAGGGCTGAGGATCAGGATGTGGCACAGGAGGGCTGAGGATCAGGATGTGGCACAGGAGGGCTGAGGATCAGGATGTGGCACAGGAGGGCTGAGGGTCAGGATGTGGCACAGGAGGGCTGAGGATCAGGAGGTGGCACAGAAGGGCTGAGGATCAGGAGGTGGCACAGGAGGGCTGAGGGTCAGGATGTGGCACAGGAGGGCTGAGGGTCAGGATGTGGCACAGGAGGGCTGAGGATCAGGATGTGGCACAGGAGGAATAAGGATCAGGATGTGGCACAGGAGGGCTGAGGGTCAGGATGTGGCACAGGAGGGCTGAGGATCAGGATGTGGCACAGGAGGGCTGAGGATCAGGATGTGGCACAGGAGGGCTGAGGATGTGGCACAGGAGGGCTGAGGATGTGGCACAGGAAGGCTGAGGCTCAGGATGTAGCACAGGAGGGCTGCGGATGTGGCACAGGAGGGCTGAGGGCTGCGGATGTGGCACAGGAGGGCTGAGGATCAGGATGTGGGACAGGAGGGCTGAGGATCAGGATGTGGGACAGGAGGGCTGAGGATCAGGATGTGGCACAGGAGGGCTGAGGATCAGGATGTGGCACAGGAGGGCTGAGGCTCAGGAGGTGGCACAGGAGAGCTGAGGCTCAGGATGTGGCACAGGAGGGCTGAGGATCAGGATGTGGCACAGGAGGGCTGAGGATCAGGATGTGGCACAGGAGGGCTGAGGATCAGCATGTGGCACAGGAGAGCTGAGGATCAGGAGGTGGCACAGGAGGGCGGAGGATCAGGAGGTGGCACAGGAGGCCTGAGGATCAGGATGTGGCACAGGAGGGCTGAGGATCAGGATGTGGCACAGGAGGGCTGAGGATCAGGATGTGGCACAGGAGGGCTGAGGATCAGGATGTGGCACAGGAGGGCTGAGGATCAGGATGTGGCACAGGAGGGCTGAGGATCAGGATGTGGCACAGGAGGGCTGAGGATCAGGATGTGGCACAGGAGGGCTGAGGATCAGGATGTGGCACAGGAGGGCTGAGGATCAGGATGTGGCACAGGAGGGCTGAGGATCAGGATGTGGCACAGGAGGGCTGAGGATCAGGATGTGGCACAGGAGGGCTGAGGATCAGGATGTGGCACAGGAGGGCTGAGGATCAGGATGTGGCACAGGAGGAATAAGGATCAGGATGTGGCACAGGAGGGCTGAGGGTCAGGATGTGGCACAGGAGGGCTGAGGATCAGGATGTGGCACAGGAGGGCTGAGGATCAGGATGTGGCACAGGAGGGCTGAGGATCAGGATGTGGCACAGGAGGGCTGAGGATCAGGATGTGGCACAGGAGGGCTGAGGATCAGGAGGTGACACAGGAGGCCTGAGGATCAGGATGTGGCACAGGAGGGCTGAGGCTCAGGATGTGGCACAGGAATGCTGAGGATCAGGATGTGGCACAGGAGGGCTGAGGATCAGGATGTGGCACAGGAGGGCTGAGGATCAGGATGTGGCACAGGAGGGCTAAGGGTCAGGGTGTGGCACAGGAGGGCTGAGGGTCAGGATGTGGCACAGGAGGGCTGAGGATCAGGAGGTGGCACAGGAGGGCTGAGGGTCAGGATGTGACACAGGAGGGCTGAGGATCAGGATGTGGCACAGGAGGGCTGAGGATCAGGATGTGGCACAGGAGGAATAAGGATCAGGATGTGGCACAGGAGGGCTGAGGGTCAGGATGTGGCACAGGAGGGCTGAGGATCAGGATGTGGCACAGGAGGGCTGAGGATCAGGATGTGGCACAGGAGGGCTGAGGATCAGGATGTGGCACAGGAGGGCTGAGGATCAGGATGTGGCACAGGAGGGCTGAGGATCAGGATGTGGCACAGGAGGGCTGAGGATCAGGATGTGGCACAGGAGGGCTGAGGATCAGGATGTGGCACAGGAGGAATAAGGATCAGGATGTGGCACAGGAGGGCTGAGGGTCAGGATGTGGCACAGGAGGGCTGAGGATCAGGATGTGGCACAGGAGGGCTGAGGATCAGGATGTGGCACAGGAGGGCTGAGGATCAGGATGTGGCACAGGAGGGCTGAGGATGTGGCACAGGAGGGCTGAGGATCAGGATGTGGCACAGGAAGGCTGAGGCTCAGGATGTGGCACAGGAAGGGTGAGGATCAGGATTTGGCCCAGGAGGGCTGAGGATCAGGATGTGGCACAGGAGGGCTGAGGATCAGGAGGTGGCACAGGAGGGCTGAGGGTCAGGATGTGACACAGGAGGGCTGAGGATCAGGATGTGGCACAGGAGGGCTGAGGATCAGGATGTGGCACAGGAGGAATAAGGATCAGGATGTGGCACAGGAGGGCTGAGGGTCAGGATGTGGCACAGGAGGGCTGAGGATCAGGATGTGGCACAGGAGGGCTGAGGATCAGGATGTGGCACAGGAGGGCTGAGGATCAGGATGTGGCACAGGAGGGCTGAGGATGTGGCACAGGAGGGCTGAGGATGTGGCACAGGAAGGCTGAGGCTCAGGATGTAGCACAGGAGGGCTGCGGATGTGGCACAGGAGGGCTGAGGGTCAGGATGTGGCACAGGAGGGCTGAGGATCAGGATGTGGCACAGGAGGGCTTAGGATCAGGATGTGGCACAGGAGGGCTGAGGATCAGGATGTGACACAGGAGGGCTGAGGATCAGGATGTGGCACAGGAGGGCTGAGGATCAGGATGTGGCACAGGAGGGCTGAGGATCAGGATGTGGCACAGGAGGGCTGAGGATCAGGATGTGACACAGGAGGGCTGAGGATCAGGATGTGGCACAGGAGGGCTGAGGATCAGGATGTGGCACAGGAGGGCTGAGGATCAGGATGTGGCACTGGAGGGCTGAGGATCAGGATGTGGCACAGGAGGGCTGAGGATCAGGATGTGGCACAGGAGGGCTGAGGATCAGGATGTGGCACAGGAGGGCTGAGGATCAGGATGTGGCACGGGAGGGCTGAGGATCAGGATGTGGCACAGGAGGGCTGAGAATGTGGCACAGGAGGGCTGAGAATGTGGCACAGGAGGGCTGAGGATCAGGATGTGGCACAGGAGGGCTGAGGATCAGGATGTGGCACAGGAGGGCTGAGGGTCAGGATGTGGCACAGGAGGGCTGAGGATCAGGATGTGGCACAGGTGGGCTGAGGGTCAGGATGTGGCACAGGAGGGCTGAGGCTCAGGATGTGGCACAGGAGGGCTGAGGATCAGGATGTGGCACAGGAGGGCTGAGGATGTGGCACAGGAGGGCTGAGGGTCAGGATGTGGCCCAGGAGGGCTGAGGATCAGGATGTGGCACAGGAGGGCTGAGGATCAGGATGTGGCACAGGAGGGCTGAGGATCAGGATGTGGCACAGGAGGAATAAGGATCAGGACGTGGCACAGGAGGGCTGAGAATGTGGCACAGGAGGGCTGAGAATGTGGCACAGGAGGGCTGAGGATCAGGATGTGGCACAGGAGGGCTGAGGATCAGGATGTGGCACAGGAGGGCTGAGGATCAGGATGTGGCACAGGAGGGCTGAGGATCAGGATGTGGCACGGGAGGGCTGAGGATCAGGATGTGGCACAGGAGGGCTGAGAATGTGGCACAGGAGGGCTGAGAATGTGGCACAGGAGGGCTGAGGATGAGGATGTGGCACAGGAGGGCTGAGGATCAGGATGTGGCACAGGAGGGCTGAGGGTCAGGATGTGGCACAGGAGGGCTGAGGATCAGGATGTGGCACAGGTGGGCTGAGGCTCAGGATGTGGCACAGGAGGGCTGAGGCTCAGGATGTGGCACAGGAGGGCTGAGGATCAGGATGTGGCACAGGAGGGCTGAGGATGTGGCACAGGAGGGCTGAGGGTCAGGATGTGGCCCAGGAGGGCTGAGGATCAGGATGTGGCACAGGAGGGCTGAGGATCAGGATGTGGCACAGGAGGGCTGAGGATCAGGATGTGGCACAGGAGGGCTGAGGATCAGGATGTGGCACAGGAGGGCTGAGGATCAGGATGTGGCACAGGAGGGCTGAGGATCAGGATGTGGCACAGGAGGGCTGAGGATCAGGATGTGGCACAGGAGGGCTGAGGATCAGGATGTGGCACAGGAGGGCTGAGGATCAGGATGTGGCACAGGAGGGCTGAGGATCAGGATGTGGCACAGGAGGGCTGAGGATCAGGATGTGGCACAGGAGGGCTGAGGATCAGGATGTGGCACAGGAGGAATAAGGATCAGGATGTGGCACAGGAGGGCTGAGGGTCAGGATGTGGCACAGGAGGGCTGAGGATCAGGATGTGGCACAGGAGGGCTGAGGATCAGGATGTGGCACAGGAGGGCTGAGGATCAGGATGTGGCACAGGAGGGCTGAGGATCAGGATGTGGCACAGGAGGGCTGAGGATCAGGAGGTGACACAGGAGGCCTGAGGATCAGGATGTGGCACAGGAGGGCTGAGGCTCAGGATGTGGCACAGGAATGCTGAGGATCAGGATGTGGCACAGGAGGGCTGAGGATCAGGATGTGGCACAGGAGGGCTGAGGATCAGGATGTGGCACAGGAGGGCTAAGGGTCAGGGTGTGGCACAGGAGGGCTGAGGGTCAGGATGTGGCACAGGAGGGCTGAGGATCAGGATGTGGCACAGGAGGGCTGAGGATCAGGATGTGGCACAGGAGGGCTGAGGGTCAGGATGTGGCACAGGAGGGCTGAGGGTCAGGATGTGGCACAGGAGGGCTGAGGCTCAGGATGTGGCACAGGAAGGCTGAGGCTCAGGATGTGGCACAGGAGGGCTGAGGATCAGGATGTGGCACAGGAGGGCTGAGGATCAGGATGTGGCACAGGAGGGCTGAGGATCAGGATGTGGCACAGGAGGGCTGAGGATCAGGATGTGGCACAGGAGGGCTGAGGGTCAGGATGTGGCACAGGAGGGCTGAGGATCAGGATGTGGCACAGGAGGGCTGAGGATCAGGATGTGGCACAGGAGGGCTGAGGATCAGGATGTGGCACAGGAGGGCTGAGGATCAGGATGTGGCACAGGAGGGCTGAGGTTCAGGATGTGGCACAGGAGGGCTGAGGCTCAGGATGTGGCACAGGAAGGCTGAGGCTCAGGATGTGGCACAGGAAGGGTGAGGATCAGGATTTGGCCCAGGAGGGCTGAGGATCAGGATGTGGCACAGGAGGGCTGAGGATCAGGATGTGGCACAGGAGGGCTGAGGATCAGGAGGTGGCACAGGAGGAATAAGGATCAGGATGTGGCACAGGAGGGCTGAGGGTCAGGATGTGGCACAGGAGGGCTGAGGATCAGGATGTGGCACAGGAGGGCTGAGGATCAGGAGGTGGCACAGGAGGGCTGAGGGTCAGGATGTGACACAGGAGGGCTGAGGATCAGGATGTGGCACAGGAGGGCTGAGGATCAGGATGTGGCACAGGAGGAATAAGGATCAGGATGTGGCACAGGAGGGCTGAGGGTCAGGATGTGGCACAGGAGGGCTGAGGATCAGGATGTGGCACAGGAGGGCTGAGGATCAGGATGTGGCACAGGACGGCTGAGGATCAGGATGTGGCACAGGAGGGCTGAGGATGTGGCACAGGAGGGCTGAGGATGTGGCACAGGAAGGCTGAGGCTCAGGATGTAGCACAGGAGGGCTGCGGATGTGGCACAGGAGGGCTGAGGGTCAGGATGTGGCACAGGAGGGCTGAGGATCAGGATGTGGCACAGGAGGGCTTAGGATCAGGATGTGGCACAGGAGGGCTGAGGATCAGGATGTGACACAGGAGGGCTGAGGATCAGGATGTGGCACAGGAGGGCTGAGGATCAGGATGTGGCACAGGAGGGCTGAGGATCAGGATGTGGCACAGGAGGGCTGAGGATCAGGATGTGACACAGGAGGGCTGAGGATCAGGATGTGGCACAGGAGGGCTGAGGATCAGGATGTGGCACAGGAGGGCTGAGGATCAGGATGTGGCACTGGAGGGCTGAGGATCAGGATGTGGCACAGGAGGGCTGAGGATCAGGATGTGGCACAGGAGGGCTGAGGATCAGGATGTGGCACAGGAGGGCTGAGGATCAGGATGTGGCACGGGAGGGCTGAGGATCAGGATGTGGCACAGGAGGGCTGAGAATGTGGCACAGGAGGGCTGAGAATGTGGCACAGGAGGGCTGAGGATCAGGATGTGGCACAGGAGGGCTGAGGATCAGGATGTGGCACAGGAGGGCTGAGGGTCAGGATGTGGCACAGGAGGGCTGAGGATCAGGATGTGGCACAGGTGGGCTGAGGGTCAGGATGTGGCACAGGAGGGCTGAGGCTCAGGATGTGGCACAGGAGGGCTGAGGATCAGGATGTGGCACAGGAGGGCTGAGGATGTGGCACAGGAGGGCTGAGGGTCAGGATGTGGCCCAGGAGGGCTGAGGATCAGGATGTGGCACAGGAGGGCTGAGGATCAGGATGTGGCACAGGAGGGCTGAGGATCAGGATGTGGCACAGGAGGTATAAGGATCAGGACGTGGCACAGGAGGGCTGAGAATGTGGCACAGGAGGGCTGAGAATGTGGCACAGGAGGGCTGAGGATCAGGATGTGGCACAGGAGGGCTGAGGATCAGGATGTGGCACAGGAGGGCTGAGGATCAGGATGTGGCACAGGAGGGCTGAGGATCAGGATGTGGCACGGGAGGGCTGAGGATCAGGATGTGGCACAGGAGGGCTGAGAATGTGGCACAGGAGGGCTGAGAATGTGGCACAGGAGGGCTGAGGATGAGGATGTGGCACAGGAGGGCTGAGGATCAGGATGTGGCACAGGAGGGCTGAGGGTCAGGATGTGGCACAGGAGGGCTGAGGATCAGGATGTGGCACAGGTGGGCTGAGGCTCAGGATGTGGCACAGGAGGACTGAGGCTCAGGATGTGGCACAGGAGGGCTGAGGATCAGGATGTGGCACAGGAGGGCTGAGGATGTGGCACAGGAGGGCTGAGGGTCAGGATGTGGCCCAGGAGGGCTGAGGATCAGGATGTGGCACAGGAGGGCTGAGGATCAGGATGTGGCACAGGAGGGCTGAGGATCAGGATGTGGCACAGGAGGAATAAGGATCAGGACGTGGCACAGGAGGGATGACGTTCAGGATGTGGCACAGAAGGGCTGAGGATCAGGATGTGGCACAGGAGGGCTGAGGCTCAGGATGTGGCACAGGAGGGCTGAGGATCAGCATGTGGCACAGGAGGGCTGAGGATCAGGATGTGGCACAGGAGGGCTGAGGATGTGGCACAGGAGGGCTGAGGGTCAGGATGTGGCCCAGGAGGGCTGAGGATCAGGATGTGGCACAGGAGGGCTGAGGATCAGGATGTGGCACAGGAGGAATAAGGATCAGGACGTGGCACAGGAGGGATGACGTTCAGGATGTGGCACAGAAGGGTGAGGATCAGGATTTGGCACAGGAGGGCTGAGGATCAGGATGTGGCACAGGAGGGCTGAGGATCAGGATGTGGCACAGGAGGGCTGAGGATGTGGCACAGGAGGGCTGAGGGTCAGGATGTGGCCCAGGAGGGCTGAGGATCAGGATGTGGCACAGGAGGGCTGAGGATCAGGATGTGGCACAGGAGGGCTGAGGATCAGGATGTGGCCCAGGAGGGCTGAGGATCAGGATGTGGCACAGGAGGGCTGAGGATCAGGATGTGGCACAGGAGGGCTGAGGCTCAGGATGTGGCACGGGAGGGCTGAGGATCAGGATGTGGCACGGGAGGGCTGAGGGTCAGGATTTGGCACGGGAGGGCTGAGGCTCAGGGTGTGGCACAGGAGGACAGAGAGTGAGTTGTGTCACAGGAAGGCAGAGAGTCAGTTGTGTTACAGGAGAGCAGAGAGTCAGTCGTGGCACAGGAGGGCAGGTAGTCAGTTGTGGCACAGGAGGGCAGAGAGTCAGTTGTGGCACAGGAGGGCAGAGAGTCAGTTGTGGCACAGGAGGGCAGAGAGTCAGTTGTGGCACAGGAGGGCAGAGAGTCAGTGGTGGCACAGGAGGGCAGGTAGTCAGTTGTGGCACAGGAGGGCAGAGAGTCAATTGTGGCACAGGAGGGCAGAGAGTCAGTTGGGGCACAGGAGAGCAGAGAGTCAGTGGCCTTCCTGTGCCACAACTGAGGCACAGGAGGGCAGAGAGTCAGTTGTGGCACAGGAGGGCAGGTAGACAGTTGTGGCACAGGAGGGCAGAGAGTCATTTGTGGCACAGGAGGGCAGAGAGTCTGTTGTGGCACAGGAGAGTAGAGAGTCAGTTGTGGCACTCTCTCACAACTGACTCTCTGCTCTCCTTTAACATAACTGACTTTCTGCCCTCCTGTGCCACAACTGACTCTCTGCTCTCCTGTGCCACAACTGACTCTCTGCCCTCCTGTGCCACAAATGACTCTCTGCCTTCCTGGGCCACAACTGACTCTCTGCCCTCATGTGCCACAAGTGACACTCTGCCCTCCTGTGCCACCACTGACTAGCTGCCCTCCTGTGCCACCACTGACTCTCTGCTCTCCTGTGCCACAACTGACTCTCTGCCCTCCTGTGCCACAACTGACTCTCTGCCCTCCTGTGCCACAACTGACTCTCTGCCCTCCTGTGCCACAACTGACTCTCTGCCCTCCTGTGCCACAACTGACTCTCTGCCCTCCTGAGCCACAACTGACTCTCTGCCCTCCTGTGCCACAACTGACACTCTGCCCTCCTGTGCCCCAACTGACTCTCTGCCCTCCTGTGCCACAACTGACTCTCTGCCCTCCTGTGCCACAACTGACTCTCTGCCCTCCTGAGCCACAACTGACTCTCTGCCCTCCTGTGCCACAACTGACACTCTGCCCTCCTGTGCCCCAACTGACACTCTGCCCTCCTGTGCCACAACTGACTCTCTGCCCTCCTGTGCCACAACTGACTCTCTGCCCTCCTGTGCCACAACTGACTCTCTGCCCTCCTGTGCCACAACTGACACTCTGCCCTCCTTTGCCACAACTGACTCTCTGCCCTCCTGAGCCACAACTGACTCTCTGCTCTCCTGGGCCACCACTGACTCTCTGCCCTCCTGTGCCACAACTGACTCTCTGCCCTCCTGTGCCACCACTGACTCTCTGCCCTCCTGTGCCACACCCAGGTCTCTGCCCTCCTGTGCCACAACTGACTATCTGCCCTCCTGTGCCACAACTGACTCTCTGCTCTCCTGGGCCACCACTGACTCTCTGCTCTCCTGTGCCACCACTGACTCTCTGCCCTCCTGTGCCACCACTGACTCTCTGCTCTCTGAGTGGTGGCTCAGGAGGGCAGAGAGTCAGTTGTGGCCCAGGAGGGCAGAGAGTCAGTTGTGGCACAGGAGGGCAGAGAGTCAGTTGTGGCACAGGAGGACAGAGAGTCAGTGGTGGCACAGGAGGACAGAGAGTCAGTGGTGGCACAGGAGGGCAGAGAGTCAGTGGTGGCACAGGAGGGCAGAGAGTCAGTTGTGGCACAGGACAGCAGAGAGTCAGTGGTGGCACAGGAGGGCAGAGAGTCAGTTGTGTTACAGGAGAGCAGAGAGTCAGTTGTGGCACAGGAGGACAGCGAGTCAGTGGTGGCACAGGAGGGCAGAGAGTCAGTTGTGGCACAGGAGGACAGCGAGTCAGTGGTGGCACAGGAGGACAGCGAGTCAGTGGTGGCACAGGAGAGCAGAGAGTCAGTTGTGGCACAGGAGGACAGCGAGTCAGTGGTGGCACAGGAGGGCAGAGAGTCAGTGGTGGCACAGGAGGGCAGAGAGTCAGTTGTGGCACAGGAGGACAGCGAGTCAGTGGTGGCACAGGAGGGCAGAGAGTCAGTGGTGGCACAGGACAGCAGAGAGTCAGTTGTGGCACAGGAGGGCAGAGAGTCAGTGGTGGCACAGGACAGCAGAGAGTCAGTTGTGGCACAGGAGAGCAGAGAGTCAGTTGTGGCACAGGAGGGCAGAGAGTCAGTTGTGGCACAGGAGAGCAGAGAGTCAGTTGGGGCACAGGAGAGCAGAGAGTCAGTTGTGGCACAGGAGGGCAGAGAGTCAGTTGTGGCACAGGAGAGCAGAGAGTCAGTTGTGGCACAGGAGAGCAGAGAGTCAGTTGTGGCACAGGAGGGCAGAGAGTCAGTTGTGGCACAGGAGGGCAGAGAGTCAGTTGTGGCACAGGAGAGCAGAGAGTCAGTTGTGGCACAGGAGGGCAGAGAGTCAGTTGGGGCACAGGAGAGCAGAGAGTCAGTTGGGGCACAGGAGAGCAGAGAGTCAGTTGTGGCACAGGAGGGCAGAGAGTCAGTTGTGGCACAGGAGGGCAGAGAGTCAGTTGTGGCACAGGAGAGCAGAGAGTCAGTTGTGGCACAGGAGGGCAGAGAGTCAGTTGTGGCACAGGAGGGCAGAGAGTCAGTTGTGGCACAGGAGAGCAGAGAGTCAGTTGTGGCACAGGAGGGCAGAGAGTCAGTTGGGGCACAGGAGAGCAGAGAGTCAGTTGGGGCACAGGAGAGCAGAGAGTCAGTTGTGGCACAGGAGGGCAGAGAGTCAGTTGTGGCACAGGAGGGCAGAGAGTCAGTTGTGGCACAGGAGAGCAGAGAGTCAGTTGTGGCACAGGAGGGCAGTGAGTCAGTGGTGGCACATGAGGGCAGAGAGTCAGTTGTGGCACAGGAGAGCAGAGAGTCAGTTGTGGCACAGGAGGGCAGTGAGTCAGTGGTGGCACAGGAGGGCAGAGAGTCAGTTGTGGCACAGGAGAGCAGAGAGTCAGTTGTGGCACAGGAGGGCAGTGAGTCAGTGGTGGCACAGGAGGGCAGAGAGTGAGTTGTGGCACAGGAGGGCAGAGAGTCAGTTGTGGCACAGGAGGGCAGAGAGTCAGTTGTGGCACAGGAGGGCAGAGAGTCAGTGGTGGCACAGGAGGGCAGAGAGTCAGTTGTGGCACAGGAGGGCAGAGAGTCAGTTGTGGCACAGGAGAGCAGAGAGTCAGTTGTGGCACAGGAGGGCAGAGAGTCAGTGGTGGCACAGGAGGGCAGAGAGTCAGTTGTGGCACAGGAGAGCAGAGAGTCAGTTGTGGCACAGGAGGGCAGAGAGTCAGTGGTGGCACAGGAGGGCAGAGAGTCAGTTGTGGCACAGGAAGGCAGAGAGTCAGTGGTGGCACAGGAGGGCAGAGAGTCAGTGGTGGCACAGGAGGGCAGAGAGTCAGTTGTGGCACAGGAGGGCAGAGAGTCAGTTGTGGCACAGGAGAGCAGAGAGTCAGTTGTGGCACAGGAGGGCAGAGAGTCAGTTGTGGCACAGGAGGGCAGAGTCAGTTGTGGCACAGGAGGGCAGAGAGTCACTTGTGGCCCAGGAGGGCAGAGAGTCAGTGGTGGCCCAGGAGGGCAGAGAGTCAGTTGTGGCACAGGAGGGCAGAGAGTCAGTGGTGGCACAGGAGGGCAGAGAGTCAGTTGTGGCACAGGAGAGCAGAGAGTCAGTTGTGGCACAGGAGGGCAGAGAGTCAGTGGTGGCACAGGAGGGCAGAGAGTCAGTTGTGGCACAGGAGGGCAGAGAGTCAGTGGTGGCACAGGAGGGCAGAGAGTCAGTTGTGGCACAGGAGAGCAGAGAGTCAGTTGTGGCACAGGAGGACAGCGATTCAGTGGTGGCACAGGAGGGCAGAGAGTCAATTGTGGCACAGGAGAGCAGAGAGTCAGTTGTGGCACAGGAGGGCAGAGAGTCAGTGGTGGCACAGGAGGGCAGAGAGTCAGTTGTGGCACAGGAGAGCAGAGAGTCAGTTGTGGCACAGGAGGGCAGAGAGTCAGTGGTGGCACAGGAGGGCAGAGAGTCAGTTGTGGCACAGGAGAGCAGAGAGTCAGTTGTGGCACAGGAGGGCAGAGAGTCAGTGGTGGCACAGGAGGGCAGAGAGTCAGTTGTGGCACAGGAGAGCAGAGAGTCAGTTGTGGCACAAGAGGGCAGAGAGTCAGTGGTGGCACAGGAGGGCAGAGAGTCAGTGGTGGCACAGGAGAGCAGAGAGTCAGTTGTGGCACAGGAGGGCAGAGAGTCAGTGGTGGCACAGGAGGGCAGAGAGTCAGTTGTGGCACAGGAGGGCAGAGAGTCAGTGGTGGCACAGGAGGGCAGAGAGTCAGTTGTGGCACAGGAGGGCAGAGAGTCAGTGGTGGCACAGGAGGGCAGAGAGTCAGTTGTGGCACAGGAGAGCAGAGAGTCAGTTGTGGCACAGGAGGGCAGAGAGTCAGTTGTGGCACAGGAGGGCAGAGAGTCAGTTGTGGCACAGGAGGGCAGAGAGTCAGTTGTGGCACAGGAGGGCAGAGAGTCAGTTGTGGCACAGGAGGGCAGAGAGTCAGTGGTGGCACAGGAGGGCAGAGAGTCAGTGGTGGCACAGGAGGGCAGAGAGTCAGTGGTGGCACAGGAGGGCAGAGAGTCAGTTGTGGCACAGGAGAGCAGAGAGTCAGTGGTAGCACAGGAGGGCAGAGAGTCAGTGGTGGCACAGGAGGGCAGAGAGTCAGTTGGGGCACAGGAGGGCAGAGAGTCAGTGGTGGCACAGGAGGGCAGAGAGTCAGTGGTGGCACAGGAGGGCAGAGAGTCAGTGGTGTTACAGGAGGACAGAGAGTCAGTGGTGGCACAGGAGGGCAGAGAGTCAGTTGGGGCACAGGAGGGCAGAGAGTCAGTGGTGGCACAGGAGGGCAGAGAGTCAGTGGTGGCACAGGAGGGCAGAGAGTCAGTGGTGTTACAGGAGGACAGAGAGTCAGTGGTGGCACAGGAGGGCAGAGAGTCAGTGGTGGCACAGGAGGGCAGAGAGTCAGTTGTGGCACAGGAGAGCAGAGAGTCAGTGGTGGCACAGGAGGGCAGAGAGTCAGTGGTGGCACAGGAGGGCAGAGAGTCAGTTGTGGCACAGGAGAGCAGAGAGTCAGTGGTAGCACAGGAGGGCAGAGAGTCAGTGGTAGCACAGGAGGGCAGAGAGTCAGTGGTGGCACAGGAGGGCAGAGAGTCAGTTGGGGCACAGGAGGGCAGAGAGTCAGTGGTGGCACAGGAGGGCAGAGAGTCAGTGGTGGCACAGGAGGGCAGAGAGTCAGTGGTGTTACAGGAGGACAGAGAGTCAGTGGTGGCACAGGAGGGCAGAGAGTCAGTTGGGGCACAGGAGGGCAGAGAGTCAGTGGTGGCACAGGAGGGCAGAGAGTCAGTGGTGGCACAGGAGGGCAGAGAGTCAGTGGTGTTACAGGAGGACAGAGAGTCAGTGGTGGCACAGGAGGGCAGAGAGTCAGTGGTGGCACAGGAGGGCAGAGAGTCAGTTGTGGCACAGGAAGGCAGAGTCAGGGCACACAGATCATCAGGCTTCTGGCTTCGTGGTCCGTGATGCCCGGGGCTGTGCCCGGATGGGGGCGGGGTTCTGCAGCCGGGATGGGCCACGTCTGGGCCACGCAGGCTGATCACAGCAGCAGGAACCTTCTCTGTTGTCCTGTTGGGACCTGTCTTATTATTAAGGGAGACCGGAAGCGCCTGTAACAGGAAAGCTGTGGGTATTATGGGGCCCCAGTGACACCCATGGCTTTCCGTGCAGCACATTCCCCAGGTGAATGGGATTTTTCTTTTGCTCACCCAGCCTGTGGAGAGCCACGGGACGCCCGGCCGGGTCAGACGGGTCACTTCCTGTGGTGTCTCCGGTATTTCCGTCCCTCCCGGCCTCCGCTGCGCCGCTTCCTCTGCTGCTCACCCTTTATTATCGGGGACACAATGGCGCAGCCAGAGACGCTCTCCCTGATGGCAGCTCGCCCGCAATATTCTCAGCCTGGATAAATGAATGTGGAGTGTGGCCCCTGAGCAGTGTGCACCTCGATTCCTGTCCCCCAGACAGCAAGCAGGGCCATGGCCGCTCACCCGCCATATTCTCAGCCTGGATAAATGAATGTGGCCCCTGAGCAGTGTGTACCTCGATTCCTGTCCCCCAGACAGCAAGCAGAGCCATGGCCGCTCACCCGCCATATTCTCAGCCTGGATAATACCATTTTGTGAATACTCAACTGTAAAATGGGTATTATAAGTATGTCACACACCCCGCTTCAGAATCAATTCATTAAGCATGGGTACTCACCGCTAGGTGGCGCAGCTTTGCAGAGAAGTCCAAAAAAGCAAGCCCCTCCCGGTCTATATATATCTGGTATCTCCTAACAATTCCCCAGTATTCAAACAGCAATAAAGACAAGATACCAGGAGACCAAAAACAAAAGTAACCCTCAACCGTGAATAACAATAACTTCACCATATAAAGAACCAGGATACCAAATAAAGGGCGGGTGAAGTGGGGTGTGTGACATACTTACAATACCCATTTTACAGGTGAGTAATCACAAAATGGTATTATTCTAAGTATGTCACACACCCCGCTTCAGACATTAATTCATTAAGCATGGGACATCCAACAGCAGTGTCCAAGAATAGGGAGGGTATCCAACCAGGCAATAATGCAGAAACATTCAAACCACTGCAGCCTGCAGAACCTTGCGGCCAAAAACAGCATCCGCTGAGGCCCGCACATCAACCTTATAGAACTTAGAAAAAGTATGAACAGAAGACCAAGTAGCAGCCTTACAAACTTGTACAACAGAAGCCTGGTGCTGAAAAGCCCAGGACGCACCACAGCACGCGTAAAATGAGCAGTAATGCGAAAAGGGGGATCCTTCCCCTTGGCAGAATAGGCTACAACAATGGCCTGACGAATCCATTTGCTAATAGAAGACTTGGCCGGGGCCAAACCCTTCCTAGGCCCACAGGGCACCACGAAAAAGGCATCAGTCTTACGAAAAGAAGCTGTAGCACGCAAATAAACCTTAACACAACGAACAACATCCAAGCAGTGCAACGCACCCTCCTTGTCATTCTTAGGCTGAGGACACAAAGAAGGAAGAACAATGTCCTGATTAAGATGGAAAGCAGAGACCACTTTAGGAAGAAAATCCGGCTTGAATCTAAAAACCACTGTCCTGATGCTTCTCAAAATAAGGGGCCTGAATCGACAAGGCTGCCAACTCAGAAACACGACAAACAGAAGTGACAGCCACCAGAAAGGCAACCTTCTGAGTCAGAGTGGACAAAGCAATATCCCGCAAAGGCTCAAAGGAAGGAGCCTGTAACGCCGAGAGAACCAAATTCAAATCGCAAACAGGGAGCAAAGGCTTCCTAGAAGGCCGCAGATGCGAAACCCCCTGGAAAAAAAGTCTTGACCAAGGAATGACTAGCAAATGACTTCTGAAAGAAGACAGATAAGGCAGAAAACCTGCCCCTTCAAAGTACTCAGCTGAAGACCAGAGTCCAGCCCTGACTGAAGAAAATCCAAAATCCTAGAAACGGAAAAGACCCGGCAAGGCAAAGATCCAGATTCACACCAGTCAATATACGATCTCCAAGCCCTATAATAGATAGCAGAAGAAGATCTCTTCCTGGCACTGATAAGAGTCCGAATGACCAAATCTGAAAGACCTTCCTCCTTCAAGACGGAGGTGTCAGCAGCCAAGCCGTCAAAGCCAGCGTTGGTAAACTGGGGTAACACAATTGACCCTGAGTGAGAAGATCCGGCCGAAGCAGCAGATCGAACTTATCAACTGCCAGACAAACGATGTCTGCGAACCACACCAGCCTTGGCCACCTTGGAGCCACGAGAATGGCGGGAACTCCTTCCTGGACCAGCTTCCGCAGAACCCTGCCTAGCATGGGAATCGGCGGAAACAGATAAAGAAACCCCAGGTCCCTCCAGCTCAGTGTCATGGCATCCGCCGCCAGAGCCAGAGGATCCTGAGACAGCGACACGAATGTCGGAAGCTTGTGATTGTGACGAGAGGCAAACAGATCCACCTCCGGCGTCCCCCACCGGAGACAAAGTGACCGAAACACCTGGGGATGGAGAGACCATTCCCCCCGGCGAGACAAACACCGGCTCAGAAAATCTGCCTCTGTGTTCTCCACTCCTGGAATGTAAACTGCCGAAATGCAAGGGACATAAGTCTCCGCCCAAACTAGAATCAGAGACACCTCTCTGTGAGCACCCAGACTGCGAGTCCCTCCTTGGTGATTGATGTAAGCAACCGCCGTCCGATTGTCCGACCGAAACTGCACCGGCCGACCCTGTAATTGATGTGTCAAGTGGGACAGAACCAACCTGATGGCTCGCAAATCCAGAACATTGATGGGCAGGTGGGCCTCCTGAGGGTCCCACTGCCCCTGAAACTGAAGATCCTTCCAGAAACCTCCCCATCCTGACAGGCTGGCATCCGTGGTGACAGTTTCCCAAACCGGAGTCAGAAACGACCTGCCTTTCAGAAGGTTGTCCGAGACCAACCACCACCGAAGGGACTGCCGAACCCGAGGGGACATCCGGAAGGACCGATCCAACGGCCGCGGTCGCCGATCCCAAGACGCCAAAAGATGAAGCTGAAGCGTTCTCGTGTGGAACTGCGCAAAAGGAACCGCCTCGAACGAGGCCACCAT
Organism: Gastrophryne carolinensis; assembly: GCA_027917425.1. Lineage (NCBI taxonomy): Eukaryota > Metazoa > Chordata > Amphibia > Anura > Microhylidae > Gastrophryne > Gastrophryne carolinensis. The sequence goes on along the minus strand of JAQIHN010000011.1, from coordinate 49,189 downwards.
CAACCCGACCAGCCTCATCCCTAGCCGGATGGACGGGCGAGGATTGGAAAGAAGCTGAGCCAATTCCTGAATCAACAGAACCTTGGCCTGAGAGAGAAACACTTCGTGCTGGCCGGAGTCTAACGACATCCCCAGAAAGGTCACAACCCTGGCCGGAACCGGAGAGGACTTGGGGTAATTGATCACCCAGCCGAACCTCTCCAACAGAGACACCACCAAACCGGTGTCCCCTTCCGCTTGACTGAAAGAAGGCGCCATGATAAAAAGATCGTCCACATAAGGCACAATGCGAATCCCCTGAGCTCTGAGCAGGGCCATCACGCCCGCCAACACCTTGGCGAACACTTCTGGGAGCAGATGTGAGGCCGAACGGAAGAGCTACAAACTGAAAATGCCGATCCTCCACCACAAAGCGAAGGAACCTCTGATGAGCCGGAAAACTCGGAATGTGAAGGTAAGCATCCTTGAAGTCTATGGACGTCATAAAGTCCCCCTGCCGAAGCGAACCGATCGCAGACCGCAGGGTTTCCATGCGGAACTTCCGGGGACGAATAAACCTGTTGAGAAACTTCAAATCCAGGATCAGGCGGAACGACCCGTCCTTTTTGGTCACGGTGAAGAGATTGGAATAATACCCGTGACCCACCTCCGAAGGAGGAACCGGGCAGATGACTGCCAAATCCAGAAGATTCCTTACCGCCGCCAGGAGCCCCTGTGCGGCCAAAGGATCCAAAGGCACTCGAGACCTGAAAAACCTTGGAGGGCGGGACTCGAACTCCAGCTTGTAACCGGCCGAAACCACCTCCCGGATCCACCTGTCCGAGACCTCCTGGTCCCATACCCGGGAGAAGAGTCGCAACCGTCCCCCCCACCCGTACGGGTGAGGGCGCCCCCTCATTGCTGAGCGGGCTTGGCCGCAGGCTTAGACTTGGAACCCCAGACGTGAACGGGACGGCCACGGCCTCTACCCCTATTCCAGCTGGCGCCCCTGGAGGCCGGGAAGCCCGCACCCCTGCCGGCTCTGGCTCCCCGAAAGGACAGAGTAAACGAGGCCGTCCCCCGAAAGGAACGGCGAAATTTCTTGCGCTGAGGCAGCTTGCCTCCCTTGGCAACAGAATCCAGCTTCACACCAAAAAGCCTCAAACCCTGAAAGGGCAGAGCCGTGAGCGATCTTTTAGAATTAAAGTCAGTCGTCCACTGTCTCAGCCACACTGAACGACGAATAGCCACCAGCAGAGCCGTAGCCCTGCCACACATCAGCATGGCATCATCCTGAGCGGCCAGAATAAACGACAAGAAGGATTCACAACGCTTAAGAGCCAGAGACTCCTCACAGGTAGGATCAAGGTCCACACCTAAATCCCTGACCATGGACCTAACCGCCAAAGACAAAAAGGCGGAAGCACAAACAGGCCTCAAAACCGAACCCGCACAGACAAAGCCATGACGGGCCAGCTTATCAATCCGGCGATCCTCGCCATCCTTGAGAGAAGTAGTGTCAGGGAAGTGAACAGCCGCCGAATTAGACAGCCCCAAAACCGGAGCATCCACCTCGGGGGAAACAGACCACCGCTTCAACAAATCCGTAGGATACTTCTTGTCCCAACTAGGCGGGACCCCGACAAGCCGCGTAGGCTGCTCCCACTGCTTAAGGACCACGTCCTCAAAATGCTGCTGACTAGGAAACTCCAAGCGCTGCTTGGAACCCCCAAAAAGCTGACCCTTAGGCCGAGGAGTAACTTCCGGCGGATCCAAATCCAAAACTTCAAACATTTGAGCCAGAATAGTGGGCGTATCAAGAGGGGGCCCCTCTATCAAGTCCCCCTCAGCGCTAGACAACTGCTGAACCTCTGAATCCTCCGTCTCCTCAATAAGCTCCCCCTCGTCGAGGGGACGATCCGACCAATCCAGTACCTCAACTTCCTCATCGGAGTCCTGCGGAGGCGGAGACAGATGTTTTCGCTTGGCAGGAGCCTTCTGAGCGGCCATAGCGGAAAACATTTTCTCGAGGCTGGCCAACCGGGCACCTACCTCAGATTGCGAATCACCCCCAACGACCACGTCGCACGGGGTCCGGAACAGGCGAGGAGGGGAGGGAGAAGGCGCGGTAGAAGAAGTCCCAGGCACCGAGGTGTCGGACTGGCGCTCAATGTTCCGCTGCGCACATGGAATACAAACAATCACATCATCCCCTGGGAGCGGAGTCCCACATCCCCCACACAGCCTGGACTGCCCCGAAGGACTAGTTCCGGTATCTTTGGTAGCCTCCATATGGTGAATTTATGGTATTCGCAGCCCCCAGGGATTTACGCCATAAGCGACCCGGGATGCCCCTCTGGGGTTTTAATAGGGATAAATATATCTGTATAAGTTTATATATATATGTATATACATATATGTGAATATAATTATGAATTGTAATAGCCCTGGGCAATTTGCAAAGGGACTACAAGTAAACCCCCAACCAGCCAGATATATAAGACTGGGAGAGCCCTGAATGATGGAGTCCCGGATTTGAACTGAAAAACACAAGAAAACATTCAATCACCATAGCACACAGGTTTTCACAAGTAAATAGAAGAAACTACCAGCCATTACGCCCAAGGCCAGGCTGGAGCCCCTGCCATCACCCCCAGCGATAGGGGGGGGAGGACAGGAGGAAGAGGGGCGCAGACCCAATACCGGCCATAAAACCGGCAACCATAAAAAACACATGAATGCCCCCCCTCACATGAGCGCTCCTGCTACGGAACGCTCAAGCAGCTTACACACAAGCCATGTGCCAGCCCCATCCTACCAGATCCCCCGCCACGAGATGCACCTGGCGCGGAAACGACAGAGCGACGAGGGGCGGAGCCATCAGCGCGGGACCGCTGTAGCCCCGCCCCCCCCTACCGCGTCATACACAGCGTGGGCCGCGCCCCTCAAAGACCGCGCGAGCCGCGGGCGCCACATAGAATGGCGCCCGCAGAAGCCGTCGGGCGGACCGGCGGTCGCATGCCGCCCGGTCCCACCCGCCAATACAGCGAACAGCGGGCGCCCAAACTCCCGGCGCCCCGGTATAAGGACACAGGGGAAAAAGGGGGCCCCCAAACCGGAAGGGAGTCCCCCTGAAAAGGACGGGCCCATATTGTACAAACCACCCGTCCCAGTCAAAACACGCACACACACAACATACACCCACATCTAAGGATAATAGGACCTGACACTAAGGGGAATAAAAGGGCTGGGGCATCCCACGTCCGGCTCACCACACCGGATCACCACTATGCCCCATAATATAGGGTCGAGTGGAGGAGCCAATCTCCTAGGCACCTAACGTGCCATCTACCCTTGCCCAGCCTACAGCCTAAGCTGGGAGGCTACCATTAAACAAGAGGATAAAAGACACAAGAGCCGGGCAGAAATAGACCGAAGGGGGGGGCGGGGTGATACCCCGGCTACCTGCAAGCAGGAGACTTCTTTCTTCTGTCTTGTCGCCACCTTGCAGAGAACAACACTGGGGAATTGTTAGGAGATACCAGGTATGTATAGACCGGGAGGGACTTGCTTTTTTCTGGACTTCTCTGCAAAGCAGCGCCACCTAGCGGGGAGTACCCATGCTTAATGAATTAATGTCTGAAGTGGGGTGTGTGACATACTTGGAATAAATGAATGTGGCCCCTGAGCAGTGTGCACCTCGATTCCCGTCCCTCAGAGCCGTGGCTGGAACCACAGCATGACTCAGACTCCGCCCCTGAGGAGCCCCCAACTCCACCCACTGTGCAACTACTCACCCTCACCAACTAACCCACAGAAGAGCCGGATGACTAGTGCTCCAGTTGCCTTGATTTACAGTCAGACACACAGATACATCAGAGCAGCGAGTGTCAGCTCTTGGAACAAGACAACGACACAGCGGAGCCGGGACAAGTCGTAACCTTTATTGCAGTGAGTGCACGCGGTCATGTGACCTCTGTGTGTGTGGGGGCGAGGTCTCTAGCCAAGGGTGGGTGGTCCTGGTGGGTGGAGAAGCTCGGTCCCGCGGGGGGAGCCAAAGTGCTCGGAACAGTCGGCCAGCGTCGAGAAGCGTTGCGCACCCACAACCTTTAAGCTGCGCGAGGGGTGGAGCTACAGGAGGCGTGGCCACGACACACATAGGGGGCGCTGTAAACAAAACTCCGGCCATTGGAACTACTGGAGGGGAAGACGGTGAGATGCTCTGCAGGTGGGCGCTGGTCACATGACCGACCACTGCAGCACAGTGCTGTCCTTGCCGCCGACGGAGATCAGAGTGCTGTCATCGTGCAGGAAGCTGACGCGGGTCACGTGACTGCTGTGTCCGCTGTATTTATAGCTGGGCGCCTGGAAGAGAGCGAGATAACTGCTGTGACCAAAACTAACTGACACTCACTGACCCCCCCCCCACACACACTGCCGCCGTGACATCACCAGACTGCTTCAGCATCATCTGCCTCCAGCCAATCGCATACAGACACGCCAACCCCCAGCCTCCCATCATCCATCATCATAATCCATCACTCACCTCCATCCATCAACCCCATCATCTATCTATCAACTCCATCATCATCTCCATCCATCCATCCATCCCTCTCCATCCATCCCTCTCCATTCATCCATCCATCTCCAATTATCATCCATCCATCTCCATCCATCATCATCTTCATAATCCATCACTCACCTCCATCCATCAACTCCATCATCTATCTATCATCTCCATCCATCCATCTCCATCCATCTCCATCCATCCATCCATCTCCATCATCTATCATCTCCATCCATCCATCTCCATCCATCCCTCTCCATCCATCCATCTCCAATTATCATCCATCCATCATCATCTCCATCCATCATCATCTTCATAATCCATCACTCACCTCCATCCATCAACTCCATCATCTATCTATCATCTCCATCCATCCATCTCCATCCATCTCCATCCATCCATCCATCTCCATCATCTATCATCTCCATCCATCCATCTCCATCCATCCCTCTCCATCCATCCATCTCCAATTATCATCCATCCATCATCATCTCCATCCATCATCATCTTCATAATCCATCACTCACCTCCATCCATCAACTCCATCATCCATCTATCATCTCCATCATCATCTCCATCCATCCCTCTCCATCCATCATCATCTTCATAATCCATCACTCACCCCCATCCATCAACTCCATCCCTCTCCATCCATCCCTCTCCATCCATCCCTCTCCATCCATCATCATCTTCATAATCCATCACTCACCTCCATCCATCAACTCCATCATCTATCTATCATCTCCATCCATCCATCTCCATCCATCCATCTCCATCCATCCCTCTCCATCCATCATCATCTTCATAATCCATCACTCACCTCCATCCATCAACTCCATCATCTATCTATCATCTCCATCCATCCCTCTCCATCCATCCATCTCCATCCATCCATCCATCTCCATCCATCCATCTCTATCCATCCCTCTCCATTCATCCATCTCTATCCATCCCTCTCCATCCATCCATCTCCATCCATCCATCTCCATCCATCATCATCTTCATAATCCATCACTCACCTCCATCCATCAACTCCATCATCTATCTATCATCTCCATCCATCCATCTCCATCCATCCCTCTCCATCCATCCCTCTCCATCCATCCCTCTCCATCCATCCATCTCCATCCATCCAACTCCATCCATCCAACTCCATCCATCCCTCTCCATCCATCCCTCTCCATCCATCCAACTCCATCCATCCCTCTCCATCCATCCCTCTCCATCCATCCAACTCCATCCATCCCTCTCCATCCATCCATCTCCATCCATCCCTCTCCATCCATCCATCATCATCTTCATAATCCATCACTCACCTCCATCCATCAAAACCATCATCTATCTATCATCTCCATCCACCCATCTCCATCCATCCCTCTCCATCCATCCATCTCCATCCATCATCATCTTCATAATCCATCACTCACCTCCATCCATCAACTCCATCATCTATCATCTCCATCCATCCCTCTCCATCCATCAACTCCATCCATCCATCTCCATCCATCCCTCTCCATCCATCCCTCTCCATCCATCCCTCTCCATCCATCCCTCTCCATCCATCCATCTCCATCCATCATCATCTTCATAATCCATCACTCACCTCCATCCATCATCTCCATCATCTATCTATCATCTCCATCCATCCATCTCCATCCATCATCATCTTCATAATCCATCACTCACCTCCATCCATCAACTCCATCATCTATCTATCATCTCCATCCATCCCTCTCCATCCATCCATCTCCATCCATCCCTCTCCATCCATCATCATCTTCATAATCCATCACTCACCTCCATCCATCAACTCCATCATCTATCTATCATCTCCATCCATCCCTCTCCATCCATCCATCTCCATCCATCCATCTCCATCCATCCATCTCCATCCATCATCATCTTCATAATCCATCACTCACCTCCATCCATCAACTACATCATCTATCTATCATCTCCATCCATCCATCTCCATCCATCCCTCTCCATCCATCCCTCTCCATCCATCCATCTCCATCCATCCATCTCCATCCATCCAACTCCATCCATCCAACTCCATCCATCCCTCTCCATCCATCCCTCTCCATCCATCCATCTCCATCCATCCATCTCCATCCATCATCATCTTCATAATCCATCACTCACCTCCATCCATCATCTCCATCATCTATCTATCATCTCCATCCATCCCTCTCCATCCATCCATTTCCATCCATCATCATCTTCATAATCCATCACTCACCTCCATCCATCATCTCCATCCATCCATCCCTCTCCATCCATCATCATCTTCATAATCCATCACTCACCTCCATCCATCAACTCCATCATCTATCATCTCCATCCATCCATCTCCATCCATCATCATCTTCATAATCCATCACTCACCTCCATCCATCAACTCCATCATCTATCTATCATCTCCATCCATCCATCTCCATCCATCATCATCTTCATAATCCATCACTCACCTCCATCCATCAACTCCATCATCTATCTATCATCTCCATCCATCCCTCTCCATCCATCCATCATCATCTTCATAATCCATCACTCACCTCCATCCATCAACTCCATCATCTATCTATCTATCATCTCCATCCATCCATCTCCATCCATCATCATCTTCATAATCCATCACTCACCTCCATCCATCAACTCCATCATCTATCTATCATCTCCATCCATCCCTCTCCATCCATCCATCATCATCTTCATAATCCATCACTCACCTCCATCCATCAACTCCATCATCTATCTATCATCTCCATCCATCCCTCTCCATCCATCATCATCTTCATAATCCATCACTCACCTCCATCCATCAACTCCATCATCTATCTATCATCTCCATCCATCCATCTCCATTCATCCCTCTCCATCCATCCCTCTCCATCCATCATCATCTTCATAATCCATCACTCACCTCCATCCATCAACTCCATCATCTATCTATCATCTCCATCCATCCATCTCCATCCATCCATCTCCATCCATCATCATCTTCATAATCCATCACTCACCTCCATCCATCAACTCCATCATCTATCTATCATCTCCATCCATCCATCTCCATCCATCCCTCTCCATCCATCCATCTCCATCCATCCATCTCCATCCATCCAACTCCATCCATCCAACTCCATCCATCCAACTCCATCCATCCCTCTCCATCCATCCAACTCCATCCATCCAACTCCATCCATCCCTCTCCATCCATCCATCTCCATCCATCCAACTCCATCCATCCCTCTCCATCCATCCCTCTCCATCCATCCAACTCCATCCATCCCTCTCCATCCATCCATCTCCATCCATCCCTCTCCATCCATCCCTCTCCATCCATCCAACTCCATCCATCCCTCTCCATCCATCCCTCTCCATCCATCCATCTCCATCCATCCATCTCCATCCATCATCATCTTCATAATCCATCACTCACCTCCATCCATCATCTCCATCATCTATCTATCATCTCCATCCATCCCTCTCCATCCATCCCTCTCCATCCATCCATCTCCATCCATCCCTCTCCATCCATCCATCATCATCTTCATAATCCATCACTCACCTCCATCCATCAAAACCATCATCTATCTATCATCTCCATCCATCCCTCTCCATCCATCATCATCTTCATAATCCATCACTCACCTCCATCCATCAACTCCATCATCTATCATCTCCATCCATCCCTCTCCATCCATCAACTCCATCCATCCATCTCCATCCATCCATCTCCATCCATCCCTCTCCATCCATCCATCTCCATCCATCATCATCTTCATAATCCATCACTCACCTCCATCCATCAAAACCATCATCTATCTATCATCTCCATCCATCCCTCTCCATCCATCCATTTCCATCCATCATCATCTTCATAATCCATCACTCACCTCCATCCATCATCTCCATCCATCCATCCCTCTCCATCCATCATCATCTTCATAATCCATGCAGCTCACCTCATCCATCAACTCCAGCATCTATCGATCATCTCCATCCATCCATCTCCATCCATCATCATCTTCATAATCCATCACTCACCTCCATCCATCAACTCCATCATCTATCTATCATATCCATCCATCCCATCTCCATCCATCATCATCTTCATAATCCATCACTCACCTCCATCCATCAACTCCATCATCTATCTATCATCTCCATCCATCCCTCTCCATCCATCCATCATCATCTTCATAATCCATCACTCACCTCCATCCATCAACTCCATCATCTATCTATCATCTCCATCCATCCCTCTCCATCCATCCATCATCATCTCCATCCATCTCCATCCATCCATCTCCATCCATCCATCTCTATCCATCCTCTCCATCCATCCATCTCCATCCATCCCTCTCCATCCATCATCATCTTCATAATCCATCACTCACCTCATCCATCAACTCTCAGCCATCTATCACTCCATCCATCATAGCCAATTAGCATCCATCGTCTTCCATCCATCGTCATCTCATCTCCAATTATCATCATCCTCTCAACCATCATGCATCCTTCATCTCCATCATCATCATCATCCATCCATCTCCAATTATCATGCCATCGATCTCATCTCTAGCCATCAATCCAGCTCCAATTATCATCCATCCTCTCCACCCATCATCATCCATCATCCTCTCCATCCATCATCATCTCCAGCATCACCATCATCATCATCTCCATCAGAATCATCCACATCATCATCATCTCCATCCATCACCATCTCCATCCATCATCATCATCTCATCCATCATCATCTCCATCCAGCACCATCATCATCATCCACCCATCATCATCTCCACCCATCATCATATCCATCCATCATCATATCCATACATCATCATATCATCCATCATCATATCCATCCATCATCATCATCATCATCCACCATCATCATCCACCCATCAACATCTCCATCCATCATCATCATCTCCATCCATCATCATCATCATCTCCATCCATCATCATCATCATCTCGATCCATCATCAGCTCAATCCATCATGCATCATCATCTCAGATCCATCATGCATCATCTCATCCATCAATCCATGCTCCAATCATCATCCATCCTCTCCACCCATGCAGCATCCATCATCCTCTCATCCATCAGCATCATCTCCATCCATCTCATCATCCACCAGCATGCATCATCACCATCATGCATTATCCACCCATCATGCATTATCCACCCATCATGCATTATCCACCCATCATCATCATCCACCCATCATCATCATCTCCATCCATCATCATGCATCATCATCTCCATCCATCATCATCATCCTCCCATCATCAGCTCATCGATCATGCATCTCATCCATCACCATCATCATCTCCATCATGCATATCCATCCATCATCATCCTCCCATCATCATCCACCCACATCTCCATCCATCATGCTGCATCATCCATCGCATCATCATCATCTCCATGCTGAATCATCGATGATCGAAGCCATCATCATCGATCTCGAATCCAGCATGCATCTCCATCATGCCATCCATCTCCAATCATCATCCATCCTCTCCACCCAGCATCATCCATCATCCTCTCCATCATCATCTCCCTCCATCATCATCATCCACCATCATCATTATCCACCCATCTTCATCTCCACCCATCGTCATCATCCACCCATCATCATTATCCACCCATCATCATCATCCACCCTTCATCATCATCCTCCCATCGATGCATATCCATGCCATCATCGATATCCATCCATCATCATCATCCACCCATCATCATATCCATCCATCATCATCTCCATCCATCATCATCATCATCTCCATCATCATCATCATCATCTCAATCCATCATCATCATCATCTCAATCCATCATCATCTCCATCCATCATCATCATCTCCATCCATCCATCCATCTCCAATCATCATCCATCCTCTCCACCCATCATCATCCATCATCTCTCCGTCCATCATCATCCACCCATCATCATCTCCATCCATCATCATCATCCACCCATCATCATCATCCACCCATCATCATCATCCACCATCATCATCGATCCACCTAATCAGCATCATCCACCCATCATCATTATCCACCCATCATCATTATCCACCCATCGATCATCCATGCATCCTCTCCATCCATCATCTCCCTCCATCATCATCATCCACCCATCATCATTATCCACCCATCATCATCTCCACCCATCGTCATCATCCACCCATCATCATTATCCACCCATCATCATCATCCACCCATCATCATATCCATCCATCATCATCTCCATCCATCATCATCATCATCATCTCCTTCATCATCATCATCTCCATCATCATCATCATCATCATCATCTCAATCCATCATCATCGATCATCATCTCAATCCATCTATCATCTCCATCCATCATCATCATCTCCATCCATCCATCTCAATCATCATCCATCCTCTCCACCCATCATCATCCATCATCCTCTCCGTCCATCATCATCCACCCATCATCATCTCCATCTATCATCATCACCTTATTCATCACCCATTATCATCATCCAACCATATCATTATCCACCCTTATCATCATCATCAGCCATCACCATTATCCACCCATCATCATCATCATCATCCACCCATCATCTCCATCCATCATCATCTCCATCCATCATTATCCACCCATCATCATCTCCAATCCATCATCATCATCATCATCCACCCATCATCATCTCCATCCATCATCTCCATCCATCATCATCTCCATCCATCATCATCATCATCTCCATCCATCATCATCATCTCCATCCATCACCATAATCTCATCCATCATCATCTCCATCCATCATCATCATCATCTCCATCCATCATCATCATCCTCTACATCCATCATCTCCATCCATCATCTCCATCCATCATCTCCATCATCATCATCCACCCATCATCATCATCATCCACATCATCTATCATCATCCACTCCATCATCATTATCCACCCATCATCATTATCCACCCATCATCATCATCCACCCATCATCATCATCCAGCCATCACCATTATCCACCCATCATCATCATCATCATCCACCCATCATCTCATCCATCATCATCTCCATCCATCATTATCCACCATCATCATCTCCATCCATCATCATCATCATCCACCCATCATCATCTCCATCCATCATCTCCATCCATCATCATCTCCATCCATCATCATCATCATCTCCATCCATCATCATCATCTCCATCCATCACCATCATCTCCATCCATCATCATCATCTCCATCCATCATCATCATCTCCATCCATCATCATCATCTCCATCCATCATCATCATCTCCATCCATCATCATCATCATCTCCATCCATCATCATCATCCTCTACATCCATCATCATCTCCATCCATCATCTCCATCCATCATCATCTCCATCCATCATCTCCATCATCATCATCCACCCATCATCATCATCATCCACCCATCATCATCATCATCCACCCATCATCATTATCCACCCATCATCATTATCCACCCATCATCATCATCCACCCATCATCATCATCCACCCATCATCATCATCCAGCCATCACCATTATCCACCCATCATCATCATCATCATCACCCATCATCTCCATCCATCATCATCTCCATCCATCATTATCCACCCATCATCATCTCCATCCATCATCTCCATCCATCATCTCCATCATCATCATCATCCACCATCATCATCATCATCCACCCATCATCATCATCATCCACCATCATCATCATCCACCCATCATCATTATCCACCCATCATCATCATCCACCCATCATCATATCCATCCATCATCATCATCCACCCATCAACATCTCCATCCATCATCATCATCTCCATCCATCCATCATCATCATCTCCATCCATCATCATCATCTCAATCCATCATCATCTCCATCCATCAATCCATCTCCAATCATCCATCATCCTCTCCATCCATCATCTCCCTCCATCATCATCATACACCCATCATCATTATCCACCCATCATCATCATCCACCCATCATCATTATCCGCCCATCATCATTATCCACCCATCATCATCATCCACCCATCATCATCTCCATCCATCATCATCATCATCTCCAATCATCTCCATCCATCATCTCAATCCATCATCATCATCATCTCAATCCATCATCATCTCCATCCATCATCATCATCTCCATCCATCAATCCATCTCCAATCATCATCCATCCTCTCCACCCATCATAATCCATCATCCTCTCCGTCCATCATCATCCACCCATCATCATCCACCCATCATCATCATCATCCACCCATCATCTCCATCCATCATCATCTCCATCCATCATTATCCACCCATCATCATCTCCATCCATCATCATCATCCACCCATCATCTCCATCCATCATCATCTCAATCCATCATCATCCACCCATCATCCCCATCCATCATCATCTCCATCCATCATTATCATCTCCATCCATCATCATCATCTCATCCATCACCATCATCTCCATCATCATCATCCTCTACATCATCATCATCCTCTACATCCATCATCATCTCCATCCATCATCTCCATCCATCCATCATCATCTCCATCATCATCATCATCCACCCATCATCATCATCTCCATCCATCATCATCTCCATCCATCATCATCTCCATCCATCATCATCATCATCCACCCATCATCATCATCCACCCATCATCATCATCCACCCATCATCATCATCCACCCATCATCATCATCTCCACCCATCATCATATCCATCCATCATCATATCCACCCATCATCATCATCCACCCATCAACATCTCCATCCATCATCATCATCATCTCCATCATCATCATCTCAATCCATCATCATCTCCATCCATCAATCCATCTCCAATCATCATCCATCCTCTCCACCCATCATCATCCATCATCCTCTCCATCCATCATACACCCATCATCATTATCCACCCATCATCATCTCCATCCATCATCATCATCACACCATCGTCATCATCAACCATCATCATTATCCACCCATCATCATTATCCACCCATCATCATCATCCACCCATCATCATATCCATCCATCATCATATCCACCCATCATCATATCCACCCATCATCATCTCCATCATCATCATCCACCCATCATCATCTCCATCTATCATCATCATCATCTCAATCCATCATCATCTCAATCCATCATCATCATCATCCAATCCATCATCATCATCATCTCAATCCATCATCATCTCCATCCATCAATCCATCTCCAATCATCATCCATCCTCTCCACCCATCATCATCCATCATCCTCTCCGTCCATCATCATCCACCCATCATCATCATCCACCCATCATCATCATCCACCCATCATCATCATCATCCACCCATCATCTCCATCCATAATCATCTCCATCCATCATCATCTCCATCCATCATTATCCACCCATCATATCCATCATCATCATCATCATCCACCCATCATCTCAATCCATCATCATCCACCCATCATCTCCATCCATCATCTCCATCCATCATCATCCACCCATCATCTCCATCCATCATCATCATCTCCATCCATCATTATCATCTCCATCCATCATCATCATCTCCATGCATCACCATCATCTCCATGCATCACCATCATCTCCATCCATCATCATCATCTCCATCCATCATCATCATCTCCATCATCATCATCCTCTACATCATCATCATCCTCTACATCATCATCATCCTCTACATCATCATCATCCTCTACATCCATCATCATCTCCATCCATCATCATCATCTCCATCCATCATCATCATCTCCATCCATCATCATCATCTCCACCCATCATCATCTCCACCCATCATCATCTCCATCCATCATCATCTCCATCCATCATCATCATCTCCATCCATCATCATCATCTCCATCCATCATCATCATCTCCATCCATCATCATCTCCATCCATCATCATCATCTCCATCCATCATCATCTCCACCCATCATCATCTCCATCCATCATCATCATCTCCATCCATCATCATCATCTCCATCCATCATCATCATCTCCATCCATCATCATCATCTCCATCAATCATCATCTCCATCAATCATCATCTCCATCAATCATCATCTCCATCAATCATCATCTCCATCCATCATCATCTCCACCCATCATCTCCATCCATCATCATCTCCACCCATCATCATCTCCACCCATCATCATCATCCATCATCATCATCTCCACCCATCATCATCTCCACCCATCATCATCTCCACCCATCATCATCTCCACCCATCATCATCTCCACCCATCATCATCTCCACCCATCATCATGATCCATCATCATCATCTCCATCCATCATCATCATCTCCATCCATCATCATCATCTCCATCCATCATCATCATCTCCATCAATCATCATCATCTCCATCAATCATCATCATCTCCACCCATCATCATCTCCACCCATCATCATCATCATCCTCATCAATCATCATCTCCATCAATCATCATCTCCATCAATCATCTCCATCCATCATCATCATCTCCATCCATCATCATCTCCATCCATCATCATCTCCATCCATCATCATCATCTCCATCCATCATCATCATCTCCATCCATCATCATCTCCATCCATCATCATCATCTCCATCCATCATCATCATCTCCATCATCATCCTCTACATCCATCATCATCATCAATGCATCATCTCCATCTTTAATTAACATCCATCATCATCATCCCCCTCCATCCCTCACCCTGGGCACCACACAGGGGTAGCTGAACAGTCGCACTCCGCCAAAGTCGTCCCCGGTGGCGGCCATCTTGCCATCATGTGACTTGATCACGGCGTTGATATCGGTGCCGTCCGCCCCGTCCGGCCAAATTCCTGCAGGAAGAGAGAGATGGGGGGGGGGGGTAATAGGATGAGAACCTGCCCCTGGATCTATTGGGGGGAGGTTACCTCACTGACACTTAGGGGTTAACAGTAACTGCCCACCGCCCCCTGCCATTGGTCCCTGGAGGAAGTGCTTAGGTTACACACAGGAGGCCCCGGGGGGCAGGACAGGTAAGTGACCGGTGTCATGCTGTATGGAGCATCGGCCGGGCCCCGGGGGCAGGACAGGTAAGTGGCCGGTGGAGGTGAGTGGGCGGTGTCATGCTGTATGGAGCATCAGCCGGGCCCCGGGGGCAGGATGGAGAGTAATGGGCTGTGAGGGGCCGGGGATGCCCTGGTGGGGAAGAGACATTCACTGTTCATGCTCCTCGGGGCTGTGGCACTAGCAGATGTCCCCAAACCCACCTATAGGGGGTGACACAGGGGGGACAACCTCACCTATAGGGGGTGACACAGGGGGGACAAACTCACCTATATGGGGTGACACAGGGGGGACAACCTCACCTATAGGGAGTGACACAGGGGGAACAACCTCACCTATAGGGAGTGACACAGGGGGAACAACCTCACCTATATGGGGTGACACAGGGGGGACAACCTCACCTATAGGGAGTGACACAGGGGGAACAACCTCACCTATATGGGGTGACACAGGGGGGACAAACTCACCTATATGGGGTGACACAGGGGGGACAAACTCACCTATATGGGGTGACACAGGGGGGACAAACTCACCTATAGGGAGTGACACAGGGGGAACAACCTCACCTATATGGGGTGACACAGGGGGGACAAACTCACCTATATGGGGTGACACAGGGGGGACAAACTCACCTATATGGGGTGACACAGGGGGGACAAACTCACCTATATGGGGTGACACAGGGGGGACAAACTCACCTATAGGGAGTGACACAGGGGGGACAAACTCACCTATATGGGGTGACACGGGGGACAACCTCACCTATAGGGAGTGACACAGGGGGAACAACCTCACCTATATGGGGTGACAAAGGGGGGACAAACTCACCTATATGGGGTGACACAGGGGGGACAAACTCACCTATAGGGAGTGACACAGGGGGGACAAACTCACCTATAGGGAGTGACACAGGGGGAACAACCTCACCTATATGGGGTGACACAGGGGGGACAAACTCACCTATAGGGAGTGACACAGGGGGAACAACCTCACCTATATGGGGTGACACAGGGGGGACAAACTCACCTATATGGGGTGACACAGGGGGGACAAACTCACCTATATGGGGTGACACAGGGGGGACAAACTCACCTATATGGGGTGACACAGGGGGGACAAACTCACCTATAGGGAGTGACACAGGGGGAACAACCTCACCTATATGGGGTGACACAGGGGGGACAAACTCACCTATATGGGGTGACACAGGGGGGACAAACTCACCTATATGGGGTGACACAGGGGGGACAAACTCACCTATATGGGGTGACACAGGGGGGACAAACTCACCTATAGGGAGTGACACAGGGGGGACAAACTCACCTATAGGGAGTGACACAGGGGGGACAAACTCACCTATATGGGGTGACACAGGGGGGACAACCTCACCTATAGGGAGTGACACAGGGGGAACAACCTCACCTATATGGGGTGACACAGGGGGGACAAACTCACCTATATGGGGTGACACAGGGGGGACAAACTCACCTATAGGGAGTGACACAGGGGGGACAAACTCACCTATAGGGAGTGACACAGGGGGGACAAACTCACCTATATGGGGTGACACGGGGGACAACCTCACCTATAGGGAGTGACACAGGGGGAACAACCTCACCTATATGGGGTGACAAAGGGGGGACAAACTCACCTATATGGGGTGACACAGGGGGGACAAACTCACCTATAGGGAGTGACACAGGGGGGACAAACTCACCTATAGGGAGTGACACAGGGGGAACAACCTCACCTATATGGGGTGACACAGGGGGGACAAACTCACCTATAGGGAGTGACACAGGGGGAACAACCTCACCTATATGGGGTGACACAGGGGGGACAAACTCACCTATATGGGGTGACACAGGGGGGACAAACTCACCTATATGGGGTGACACAGGGGGGACAAACTCACCTATATGGGGTGACACAGGGGGGACAAACTCACCTATAGGGAGTGACACAGGGGGAACAACCTCACCTATATGGGGTGACACAGGGGGGACAAACTCACCTATATGGGGTGACACAGGGGGGACAAACTCACCTATATGGGGTGACACAGGGGGGACAAACTCACCTATAGGGAGTGACACAGGGGGGACAAACTCACCTATATGGGGTGACACAGGGGGGACAAACTCACCTATAGGGAGTGACACAGGCGGGACAAACTCACCTATATGGGGTGACACAGGGGGGACAAACTCACCTATAGGGGATGACACAGGGGGGACAAACTCACCTATAGGGGATGACACAGGGGGGACAAACTCACCTATATGGGGTGACACAGGGGGGACAAACTCACCTATATGGGGTGACACAGGGGGGACAAACTCA
The DNA here is from genome assembly GCA_027917425.1 of Gastrophryne carolinensis. Lineage (NCBI taxonomy): Eukaryota > Metazoa > Chordata > Amphibia > Anura > Microhylidae > Gastrophryne > Gastrophryne carolinensis. Next base: position 31,217 of record JAQIHN010000011.1, on the reverse strand, counting down.
CCTATATGGGGTGACACAGGGGGGACAAACTCACCTATATGGGGTGACACAGGGGGGACAAACTCACCTATATGGGGTGACACAGGGGGGACAAACTCACCTATATGGGGTGACACAGGGGGGCCAAACTCACCTATATGGGGTGACACAGGGGGGCCAAACTCACCTATATGGGGTGACACAGGGGGGACAAACTCACCTATAGGGGGCAACACAGGGGGAACAAGCTCACCTATAGGGAGTAACACATGGGGAACAAGCTCACCTATAGGGGGTGACACACGGGAAACAAGCTCACCTATAGGGGGCAACACAGGGGGAACAAGCTCACCTATAGGGAGTAACACATGGGGAACAAGCTCACCTATAGGGGGTGACACACGGGAAACAAGCTCACCTATAGGGGGTGACACAGGGGGAACAAGCTCACCTATAGGGGGTGACACACGGGAAACAAGCTCACCTATAGGGGGCGACACAGGGGGAACAAGCTCACCTATAGGGGGCGACACAGGGGCAACAAGCTCACCTATAGGGGGTGACACAGGGGGAACAAGCTCACCTATAGGGAGTGACACAGGGGAGGCAAGCTCACCTATAGGGGGTGACACAGGGGCAACAAGCTCACCTATAGGGGGTGACACAGGGGGAACAAGCTCACCTATAGGGGGTGACACAGGGGAAACAAGCTCACCTATAGGCGGCGACACAGGGGCAACAAGCTCACCTATAGGGGGGCGACACAGGGGGAACAAGCTCACCTATAGGCGGCGACACAGGGGAGGCAAGCTCACCTATAGGGAGTGACACAGGGGAGGCAAGCTCACCTATAGGGGGGCGACACAGGGGGAACAAGCTCACCTATAGGCGGCGACACAGGGGAGGAAAGCTCACCTATAGGGGGTGACACAGGGGGAACAAGCTCACCTATAGGGGGTGACACAGGGGAGGAAAGCTCACCTATAGGGGGTGACACAGGGGGAACAAGCTCACCTATAGGCGGCGACACAGGGGAGGCAAGCTCACCTATAGGGAGTGACACAGGGGAGGCAAGCTCACCTATAGGGAGTGACACAGGGGAGGCAAGCTCACCTATAGGGGGCGACACATGGGGAACAAGCTCACCTATAGGGGGTGACACAGGGGGAACAAGCTCACCTATAGGCGGCGACACAGGGGAGGAAAGCTCACCTATAGGGGAAGGACACAGGGGGAACAAGCTCACCTATAGGGGCGACACAGGGGGGACAAGCTCACCTATAGGGAGTGACACAGGGGGAACAAGCTCACCTATAGGGAGTGACACAGGGGGAACAAGCTCACCTATAGGGGGTGACACAGAGGGAACAAGCTCACCTATAGGGGGTGACACATGGGGAACAAGCTCACCTATAGGGGGTGACACATGGGGAACAAGCTCACCTATAGGGAGTGACACATGGGGAACAAGCTCACCCATAGGGAGCGACACAGGGGGAACAAGCTCACCTATAGGGGGTGACACATGGGGAACAAGCTCACCCATAGGGAGCGACACATGGGGAACAAGCTCACCCATAGGGAGCGACACAGGGGGAACAAGCTCACCCATAGGGAGCGACACATGGGGAACAAGCTCACCCATAGGGAGCGACACAGGGGGAACAAGCTCACCTATAGGGGGTGACACATGGGGAACAAGCTCACCCATAGGGAGCGACACATGGGGAACAAGCTCACCCATAGGGAGCGACACAGGGGGAACAAGCTCACCCATAGGGAGCGACACATGGGGAACAAGCTCACCCATAGGGAGCGACACAGGGGGAACAAGCTCACCTATAGGGGGTGACACATGGGGAACAAGCTCACCCATAGGGAGTGACACATGGGGAACAAGCTCACCCATAGGGAGCGACACAGGGGGAACAAGCTCACCTATAGGGGGTGACACATGGGGAACAAGCTCACCCATAGGGAGTGACACATGGGGAACAAGCTCACCCATAGGGAGCGACACATGGGGAACAAGCTCACCTATAGGGGGTGACACAGAGGGAACAAGCTCACCTATAGGGGGTGACACATGGGGAACAAGCTCCCCTATAGGGGGTGACACAGGGGAAACAATCTCCCCTATAGGGGGCACTATGGTGGCCATACTCACCCAGCACGTGGAAGCTGAGGGTGCAGGAGGACGCCTCCCACTCGCTGTTCCTCACCGCCTCCGCACTCACAATCTGTTTGCTGGAATCCGGGTCCCCTGAGCAAAGAGACAAAGCCATAGGGTGTCACAATCACACGGCCGAGCAGGCCCCGCCCCCTATACAGCATGGGGCGCCCCCTCCTGAAGTACTCACAGTATAGCACCTCGTAGTCGCCGCTGTTGGTCATGAAGCAGGAGCTGTCGGCCGCCCAGTCCAGGTGAGTGATATAACTGGAGTGGCCCTGCGGGGGACAAAAAGAGAGCTCGTAGGCGGGGCATCCCAAACAACACACGCCCACCATATAATACAGGCCACGCCCCCACAGCAAACATTACTAGAAGAAGAAAATCATCTGCCCCCCCCCCATGGAGGACAGCTCCCGCCGCCCCCCCCAAAGAGGACAGCGCCCCCTGCAGCTGCACCACCTTATGGCGACACTGTGTCCAGCAATGGGAAAATGTGAAAGATGGTCAGAAGTCGCCATCTACTGGCCAATCAGGAGAACTGCATCCAGGCACAGTGCTATCATAGGAGAGACTAAAGGGGGAGCGAGGGGCCCCTGTACAGCCAGGGGGGGAGGAGCGAGGGGCCCCTGTACAGCCAGAGGAGGAGGAGCGAGGGGCCCCTGTACAGCCAGAGGAGGAGGAGCGAGGGGCCCCTGTACAGCCAGAGGAGGGGGCCCGGTGGGGGGAGGGGGTCCCCTGTACAGCCAGAGGAGGGGGCCCGGTGGGGGGAGGGGGTCCCCTGTACAGCCAGAGGAGGGGGCCCGGGGGGGGGAGGGGTTCCCTCTGTGTGATGTGCAGGACACTGCCAATGTATCTGAAGGGTTGGCGGCGGGAGCGCGCAGCAGAGGGGCGTGGCCATTCCACGCAGAACTCATTAATATTCACACCAGGGAGTTGTGAGTGGGCGAGCCGGGCGCCAGGCAATCTCACACACCAATCGGGATGCCCCTTTAAAGCGTAACCAAACACAGGTGAGCGGGAAGAAATAAAATGGGCTTTGGTCCGCTTTAAACCAGAGCCAAAAGGTGCGCGCCACGCCCCCGTTATGACATCATCACCTGCCAGTCACTTACCATACACTTTCCCACCCGGCGGTACTCGCGGCCCTCCTCTGCCACCTCATAGAGATAAATGAAGTTGTCATGTGACCCGACTGCCAGGTACTGCCCGTCTGCGGGGGAGAGAAAGGGGGGGGGGGGGTAAGTACACAGACACCAGGGGGGGGGGGGTAAGTACACAGACACCAGGGGGGGGGGGGGTAAGTACACAGACACCGGGGGGGGAGGGGGGGTAAGTACACAGACACGGGGGGGGTAAGTACACAGACACCGGGGGGGGGGGGTAAGTACACAGACACCTGGGGGGGGGGGGGGGTAAGTACACAGACACCTGGGGGGGGGGGATAAGTACACAGACACCGGGTGGCATCCCTGGAATCCGCAGCACGCCCCCGCCACCATACCTGGACTGTAACTGATACAACTGATCTGCTCCCCCGCGTCCGAGATGCTCGTCACTATCACATGGGACTGAGAGTCCAGCACCAGGAACCTGCGGGAAGGATCGGAGGAGCGTTATATTATAGAGAGAAGGATCGGAGGAGCGTTATATTATAGAGAGAAGGATCGGAGGAGCGTTATATTATAGCGAGAAGGATCGGAGGAGCGTTATATTATAGCGAGAAGGATCGGAGGAGCGTTATATTATAGCGAGAAGGATCGGAGGAGCGTTATATTATAGCGAGAAGGATCGGAGGAGCGTTATATTATAGCGAGAAGGATCGGAGGAGCGTTATATTATAGAGAGAAGGATCGGAGGAGCGTTATATTATAGAGAGAAGGATCGGAGGAGCGTTATATTATAGAGAGAAGGATCGGAGGAGCGTTATATTATAGAGAGAAGGATCGGAGGAGCGTTATATTATAGCGAGAAGGATCGGAGGAGCGTTATATTATAGAGAGAAGGATCGGAGGAGCGTTATATTATAGAGAGAAGGATCGGAGGAGCGTTATATTATAGCGAGAAGGATCGGAGGAGCGTTATATTATAGAGAGAAGGATCGGAGGAGCGTTATATTATAGAGAGAAGGATCGGAGGAGCGTTATATTATAGAGAGAAGGATCGGAGGAGCGTTATATTATAGAGAGAAGGATCGGAGGAGCGTTATATTATAGAGAGAAGGATCGGAGGAGCGTTATATTATAGCGAGAAGGATCGGAGGAGCGTTATATTATAGAGAGAAGGATCGGAGGAGCGTTATATTATAGAGAGAAGGATCGGAGGAGCGTTATATTATAGCGAGAAGGATGGGAGGAGCATTATATTATAGAGAGAAGGATCGGAGGAGCGTTATATTATAGCGAGAAGGATCGGAGGAGCGTTATATTATAGAGAGAAGGATCGGAGGAGCGTTATATTATAGAGAGAAGTATCGGGGGAGCGTTATAGCGAGAAGGATCGGAGGAGCGTTATATTATAGCGAGAAGGATCGGAGGAGCGTTATATTATAGAGAGAAGGATCGGAGGAGTGTTATATTATAGAGAGAAGGATCGGAGGAGCGTTATATTATAGAGAGAAGGATCGGAGGAGCGTTATATTATAGAGAGAAGGATCGGAGGAGCGTTATATTATAGCGAGAAGGATGGGAGGAGCGTTATATTATAGAGAGAAGGATCGGAGGAGCGTTATATTATAGAGAGAAGGATCGGAGGAGCGTTATATTATAGCGAGAAGGATCGGAGGAGCGTTATATTATAGAGAGAAGGATCGGAGGAGCGTTATATTATAGCGAGAAGGATGGGAGGAGCGTTATATTATAGCGAGAAGGATGGGAGGAGCGTTATATTATAGCGAGAAGGATGGGAGGAGCGTTATATTATAGCGAGAAGGATGGGAGGAGCGTTATATTATAGCGAGAAGGATCGGAGGAGCGTTATATTATAGAGAGAAGGATCGGAGGAGCGTTATATTATAGCGAGAAGGATCGGAGGAGCGTTATATTATAGAGAGAAGGATCGGAGGAGCGTTATATTATAGAGAGAAGGATCGGAGGAGCGTTATATTATAGCGAGAAGGATCGGAGGAGCGTTATATTATAGAGAGAAGGATCGGAGGAGCGTTATATTATAGAGAGAAGGATTGGAGGAGCGTTATTTTATAGCGAGAAGGATCGGAGGAGCGTTATATTATAGCGAGAAGGATCGGAGGAGCGTTATATTATAACGGGAAGGATCGGAGGAGCGTTATATTATAGCGAGAAGGATGGGAGGAGCGTTATATTATAGAGAGAAGGATCGGAGGAGCGTTATATTATAGAGAGAAGGATCGGAGGAGCGTTATATTATAGAGAGAAGGATCGGAGGAGCGTTATATTATAACGGGAAGGATCGGAGGAGCGTTATATTATAGCGAGAAGGATGGGAGGAGCGTTATATTATAGAGAGAAGGATCGGAGGAGCGTTATATTATAGAGAGAAGGATCGGAGGAGCGTTATATTATAGAGAGAAGGATCGGAGGAGCGTTATAGCGAGAAGGATCGGAGGAGCGTTATATTATAGAGAGAAGGATCGGAGGAGCGTTATATTATAGCGAGAAGGATGGGAGGAGCGTTATATTATAGCGAGAAGGATGGGAGGAGCGTTATATTATAGCGAGAAGGATGGGAGGAGCGTTATATTATAGCGAGAAGGATGGGAGGAGCGTTATATTATAGCGAGAAGGATCGGAGGAGCGTTATATTATAGAGAGAAGGATCGGAGGAGCGTTATATTATAGCGAGAAGGATCGGAGGAGCGTTATATTATAGAGAGAAGGATCGGAGGAGCGTTATATTATAGAGAGAAGGATCGGAGGAGCGTTATATTATAGCGAGAAGGATCGGAGGAGCGTTATATTATAGCGAGAAGGATCGGGGGAGCGTTATATTATAGCGAGAAGGATTGGAGGAGCGTTATTTTATAGCGAGAAGGATCGGAGGAGTGTTATATTATAACGGGAAGGATCGGAGGAGCGTTATATTATAGCGAGAAGGATCGGAGGAGCGTTATATTATAGCGAGAAGGATCGGGGGAGCGTTATAGAGAGAAGGATCGGAGGAGCGTTATATTATAGAGAGAAGGATCGGAGGAGCGTTATATTATAGAGAAGGATGGGAGGAGCGTTATATTATAGCGAGAAGGATCGGAGGAGCGTTATATTATAGAGAGAAGAATCGGAGGAGCGTTATATTATAGCGAGAAGGATCGGAGGAGCGTTATATTATAGAGAGAAGGATCAGAGGAGCGTTATATTATAGCGAGAAGGATCAGAGGAGCGTTATATTATAGCGAGAAGGATCGGAGGAGCGTTATATTATAGAGAGAAGGATCAGAGGAGCGTTATATTATAGCGAGAAGGATCAGAGGAGCGTTATATTATAGCGAGAAGGATCGGAGGAGCGTTATATTATAGCGAGAAGGATCGGAGAAGCGTTATATTATAGCGAGAAGGATCGGAGGAGCGTTATATTATAGAGAGAAGGATCGGAGGAGCGTTATAATATAGAGAGAAGGATCGGAGGAGCATTATATTATAGCGAGAAGGATCAGAGGAGCGTTATATTATAGAGAGAAGGATCGGAGGAGTATTATATTATAGAGAGAAGGATCGGAGGAGCGTTATATTATAGAGAGAAGGATCAGAGGAGCGTTATATTATAGCGAGAAGGATCGGGGGAGCATTATAGAGAGAAGGATCGGAGGAGCGTTATATTATAGTGAGAGGATCGAAGGAGCGTTATATTATAGAGAGAAGGATCGGAGGAGCGTTATATTATAGCGAGAAGGATCGGAGGAGCGTTATATTATAGAGAGAAGGATCGGAGGAGCGTTATATTATAGCGAGAAGGATCGGGGGAGCGTTATATTATAGCGAGAAGGATCGGGGGAGCGTTATAGAGAGAAGGATCGGAGGAGCGTTATATTATAGTGAGAGGATCGAAGGAGCGTTATATTATAGAGAGAAGGATCGGAGGAGCGTTATATTATAGAGAGAAGGATCGGAGGAGCGTTATATTATAGAGAGAAGGATCGGAGGAGCGTTATATTATAGTGAGAAGGATCGGAGGAGCGTTATATTATAGCGAGAAGGATCGGAGGAGCGATATATTATAGCGAGAAGGATTGGAGGAGCGTTATTTTATAGCGAGAAGGATCGGAGGAGCGTTATATTATAGCGAGAAGGATCGGAGGAGCGTTATATTATAGAGAGAAGGATCGGAGGAGCGATATATTATAGCGAGAAGGATTGGAGGAGCGTTATTTTATAGCGAGAAGGATCGGAGGAGTGTTATATTATAGTGAGAAGGATCGGAGGAGTGTTATATTATAGCGAGAAGGATCAGAGGAGCGTTATATTATAGCGAGAAGGATCAGAGGAGCGTTATATTATAGAGAGAAGGATCGGAGGAGCGTTATATTATAGCGAGAAGGATCGGGGGAGCGTTATATTATAGCGAGAAGGATCGGGGGAGCGTTATAGAGAGAAGGATCGGAGGAGCGTTATATTATAGAGAGAAGGATCGGAGGAGCGTTATATTATAGAGAAGGATGGGAGGAGCGTTATATTATAGCGAGAAGGATCGGAGGAGCGTCATATTATAGAGAGAAGAATCGGAGGAGCGTTATATTATAGAGAGAAGGATCAGAGGAGCGTTATATTATAGCGAGAAGGATCAGAGGAGCGTTATATTATAGCGAGAAGGATCGGAGGAGCGTTATATTATAGCGAGAAGGATCGGAGAAGCGTTATATTATAGCGAGAAGGATCGGAGGAGCGTTATATTATAGAGAGAAGGATCGGAGGAGCGTTATAATATAGAGAGAAGGATCGGAGGAGCATTATATTATAGCGAGAAGGATCAGAGGAGCGTTATATTATAGAGAGAAGGATCGGAGGAGTGTTATATTATAGAGAGAAGGATCGGAGGAGCGTTATATTATAGAGAGAAGGATCAGAGGAGCGTTATATTATAGCGAGAAGGATCGGAGGAGCGTTATATTATAGCGGGAAGGATCGGAGGAGCGTTATATTATAGGGAGAAGGATCGGGGGAGCATTATAGAGAGAAGGATCGGAGGAGCGTTATATTATAGCGAGAAGGATCGGAGGAGCGTTATATTATAGAGAGAAGGATCGGAGGAGCGTTATATTATAGAGAGAAGGATCGGAGGAGCGTTATATTATAGCGAGAAGGATCGGAGGAGCGTTATATTATAGAGAGAAGGATCGGAGGAGCGTTATATTATAGCGAGAAGGATCGGGGGAGCGTTATATTATAGCGAGAAGGATCGGGGGAGCGTTATAGAGAGAAGGATCGGAGGAGCGTTATATTATAGTGAGAGGATCGAAGGAGCGTTATATTATAGAGAGAAGGATCGGAGGAGCGTTATATTATAGAGAGAAGGATCGGAGGAGCGTTATATTATAGAGAGAAGGATCGGAGGAGCGTTATATTATAGTGAGAAGGATCGGAGGAGCGTTATATTATAGCGAGAAGGATCGGAGGAGCGTTATATTATAGCGAGAAGGATCGGAGGAGCGTTATATTATAGCGAGAAGGATCGGAGGAGCGATATATTATAGCGAGAAGGATTGGAGGAGCGTTATTTTATAGCGAGAAGGATCGGAGGAGCGTTATATTATAGCGAGAAGGATCGGAGGAGCGTTATATTATAGAGAGAAGGATCGGAGGAGCGATATATTATAGCGAGAAGGATTGGAGGAGCGTTATTTTATAGCGAGAAGGATCGGAGGAGTGTTATATTATAGTGAGAAGGATCGGAGGAGTGTTATATTATAGCGAGAAGGATCGGAGGAGCGTTATATTATAGCGAGAAGGATCGGAGGAGCGTTATATTATAGAGAGAAGGATCGGAGGAGCGTTATATTATAGCGAGAAGGATCGGAGGAGCGTTATATTATAGCGAGAAGGATCGGAGGAGCAATATATTATAGCGAGAAGGATTGGAGGAGCGTTATTTTATAGCGAGAAGGATCGGAGGAGCGTTATATTATAGCGAGAAGGATCGGAGGAGCGTTATATTATAGCGAGAAGGATCGGAGGAGCGTTATATTATAGCGAGAAGGATCGGAGGAGCGTTATATTATAGCGAGAAGGATTGGAGGAGCGTTATATTATAGCGAGAAGGATCGGAGGAGCGTTATATTATAGCGAGAAGGATCGGAGGAGCGTTATATTATAGCGAGAAGGATTGGAGGAGCGTTATATTATAGCGAGAAGGATCGGAGGAGCGTTATATTATAGCGAGAAGGATCGGAGGAGCGTTATATTATAGCGAGAAGGATCGGAGGAGCGTTATATTATAGCGAGAAGGATTGGAGGAGCGTTATATTATAGCGAGAAGGATCGGAGGAGCGTTATATTATAGCGAGAAGGATCGGAGGAGCGTTATATTATAGCGAGAAGGATCGGAGGAGCGTTATATTATAGCGAGAAGGATCGGAGGAGCGTTATATTATAGCGAGAAGGATTGGAGGAGCGTTATATTATAGCGAGAAGGATCGGAGGAGCGTTATATTATAGCGAGAAGGATCGGAGGAGCGTTATATTATAGCGAGAAGGATTGGAGGAGCGTTATATTATAGCGAGAAGGATCGGAGGAGCGTTATATTATAGCGAGAAGGATCGGAGGAGCGTTATATTATAGCGAGAAGGATGGGAGGAGCGTTATATTATAGCGAGAAGGATGGGAGGAGCGTTATATTATAGCGAGAAGGATGGGAGGAGCGTTATATTATAGCGAGAAGGATCGGAGGAGCGTTATATTATAGCGAGAAGGATCACCTTCCGGCCGTCGTCCCCACAGCAACAACACTTCCAGACGGGTGGAAGCCGGCAACTCGCGCCGAGTCCTGCAGGAGACAAACTGTCATTATACACAAATGTATAGCAAGCTCCGCCCACCTACCTACCTGCACCCACCTACCTCCTGTGCCACCACCTGCACCCACCTACCTCCTGTGCCACCAGCTGCACCCACCTACCTCCTGTGCCACCACCTGCACCCACCTACCTCCTGTGCCACCACCTGCACCCACCTGCCTCCTGTGCCACCACCTGCACTCACCTACCTCCTGTGCCACCACCTGCACCCACCTACCTCCTGTGCCACCACCTGCACCCACCTACCTCCTGTGCCACCACCTGCACTCACCTACCTCCTGTGCCACCACCTGCACCCACCTACCTCCTGTGCCACCACCTGCACCCACCTGCCTCCTGTGCCACCACCTGCACTCACCTACCTCCTGTGCCACCACCTGCACTCACCTACCTCCTGTGCCACCACCTGCACCCACCTACCTCCTGTGCCACCACCTGCACCCACCTACCTCCTGTGCCACCACCTGCACCCACCTACCTCCTGTGCCACCACCTGCACCCACCTGCCTCCTGTGCCACCACCTGCACTCACCTACCTCCTGTGCCACCACCTGCACTCACCTACCTCCTGTGCCACCACCTGCACCCACCTACCTCCTGTGCCACCACCTGCACCCACCTACCTCCTGTGCCACCACCTGCACCCACCTACCTCCTGTGCCACCACCTGCACCCACCTACCTCCTGTGCCACCACCTGCACCCACCTACCTCCTGTGCCACCACCTGCACTCACCTACCTCCTGTGCCACCACCTGCACCCACCTACCTCCTGTGCCACCACCTGCACCCACCTACCTCCTGTGCCACCACCTGCACCCACCTACCTCCTGTGCCACCACCTGCACCCACCTACCTCCGGTGCCACCACCTGCACCCACCTACCTCCTGTGCCACCACCTGCACCCACCTACCTACCTGCACCCACCTGCCTCCTGTGCCACCACCTGCACCCACCTACCTCCTGTGCCACCACCTGCACCCACCCACCTCCTATGCCACCACCTGCACCCACCTACCTCCTGTGCCACCACCTGCACCCACCCACCTCCTGTGCCACCACCTGCACCCACCTACCTCCTGTGCCACCTCCTGCACCCACCTACCTCCTGTGCCACCACCTGCACCCACCTACCTCCTGTGCCACCACCTGCACCCACCTACCTGCTGTGCCACCTGCACCCACCTACCTCCTGTGCCACCACCTGCACCCACCTACCTCCTGTGCCACCACCTGCACCCACCTACCTCCTGTGCCACCACCTGCACCCACCTACCTCCTGTGCCACCACCTGCCTCCTGTGCCACCACCTGCACCCACCTACCTCCTGTGCCACCACCTGCCTCCTGTGCCACCACCTGCACCCACCTACCTCTTGTGCCACCACCTGCACCCACCTACCTCCTGTGCCACCACCTGCACCCACCTACCTGCTGTGCCACCACCTGCACTCACCTACCTCCTGTGCCACCACCTGCACCCACCTACCTGCTGTGCCACCTGCACCCACCTACCTGCTGTGCCACCACCTGCACCCACCTACCTGCTGTGCCACCTGCACCCACCTACCTGCTGTGCCACCTGCACCCACCTACCTGCTGTGCCACCACCTGCACCCACCTACCTCCTGTGCCACCACCTGCACCCACCTACCTCCTGTGCCACCACCTGCACCCACCTACCTCCTGTGCCACCACCTGCACCCACCTACCTGCTGAGCCACCACCTGCACCCACCTACCTCCTGTGCCACCACCTGCACCCATCTACCTGCTGTGCCACCACCTGCACCCACCTACCTCCTGTGCCACCACCTGCACCCACCCACCTCCTATGCCACCACCTGCACCCACCTACCTCCTGTGCCACCACCTGCACCCACCCACCTCCTGTGCCACCACCTGCACCCACCTACCTCCTGTGCCACCTCCTGCACCCACCTACCTCCTGTGCCACCACCTGCACCCACCTACCTCCTGTGCCACCACCTGCACCCACCTACCTGCTGTGCCACCTGCACCCACCTACCTCCTGTGCCACCACCTGCACCCACCTACCTCCTGTGCCACCACCTGCACCCACCTACCTCCTGTGCCACCACCTGCACCCACCTACCTCCTGTGCCACCACCTGCCTCCTGTGCCACCACCTGCACCCACCTACCTCCTGTGCCACCACCTGCCTCCTGTGCCACCACCTGCACCCACCTACCTCTTGTGCCACCACCTGCACCCACCTACCTCCTGTGCCACCACCTGCACCCACCTACCTGCTGTGCCACCACCTGCACTCACCTACCTCCTGTGCCACCACCTGCACCCACCTACCTGCTGTGCCACCTGCACCCACCTACCTGCTGTGCCACCACCTGCACCCACCTACCTGCTGTGCCACCTGCACCCACCTACCTGCTGTGCCACCTGCACCCACCTACCTGCTGTGCCACCACCTGCACCCACCTACCTCCTGTGCCACCACCTGCACCCACCTACCTCCTGTGCCACCACCTGCACCCACCTACCTCCTGTGCCACCACCTGCACCCACCTACCTGCTGAGCCACCACCTGCACCCACCTACCTCCTGTGCCACCACCTGCACCCATCTACCTGCTGTGCCACCACCTGCACCCACCTACCTCCTGTGCCACCACCTGCACCCACCTACCTGCTGTGCCACCACCTGCACCCACCTACCTCCTGTGCCACCACCTGCACCCACCTACCTCCTGTGCCACCACCTGCACCCACCTACCTCCTGTGCCACCACCTGCACCCACCTACCTCCTGTGCCACCACCTGCACCCACCTACCTCCTGTGCCACCACCTGCACTCACCTACCTGCTGTGCCACCACCTGCACCCACCTACCTCCTGTGCCACCACCTGCACCCACCTACCTCCTGTGCCACCACCTGCACCCACCTACCTCCTGTGCCACCACCTGCACCCACCTACCTCCTGTGCCACCAGCTGCACCCACCTACCTGCTGTGCCACCACCTGCACCCACCTACCTGCTGTGCCACCACCTGCACCCACCTACCTCCTGTGCCACCACCTGCACCCACCTACCTCCTGTGCCACCACCTGCACCCACCTACCTGCTGTGCCACCACCTGCACCCACCTACCTCTTGTGCCACCTCCTGCACCCACCTACCTCCTGTGCCACCACCTGCACCCACCTACCTCCTGTGCCACCACCTGCACCCACCTACCTGCTGTGCCACCACCTGCACCCACCTACCTCTTGTGCCACCTCCTGCACCCACCTACCTCCTGTGCCACCACCTGCACCCACCTACCTCCTGTGCCACCACCTGCACCCACCTACCTGCTGAGCCACCACCTGCACCCACCTACCTCCTGTGCCACCACCTGCACCCACCTACCTGCTGTGCCACCACCTGCACCCACCTACCTCCTGTGCCACCACCTGCACCCACCTACCTCCTGTGCCACCACCTGCACCCACCTACCTCCTGTGCCACCACCTGCACCCACCTACCTCCTGTGCCACCACCTGCACCCACCTACCTGCTGAGCCACCACCTGCACCCACCTACCTCCTGTGCCACCACCTGCACCCACCTACCTGCTGTGCCACCACCTGCACCCACCTACCTCTTGTGCCACCACCTGCACCCACCTACCTCCTGTGCCACCACCTGCACCCACCTACCTCCTGTGCCACCACCTGCACCCACCTACCTCCTGTGCCACCACCTGCACCCACCTACCTCCTGTGCCACCACCTGCACCCACCTACCTGCTGTGCCACCACCTGCACCCACCTACCTGCTGTGCCACCACCTGCACTCACCTACCTCCTGTGCCACCAGCTGCACCCACCTACCTCCTGTGCCACCACCTGCACCCACCTACCTCTTGTGCCACCACCTGCACCCACCTACCTCCTGTGCCACCACCTGCACCCACCTACCTCCTGTGCCACCACCTGCACCCACCTACCTCCTGTGCCACCACCTGCACCCACCTACCTCCTGTGCCACCACCTGCACCCACCTACCTGCTGTGCCACCACCTGCACCCACCTACCTGCTGTGCCACCACCTGCACTCACCTACCTCCTGTGCCACCAGCTGCACCCACCTACCTCCTGTGCCACCACCTGCACCCACCTACCTGCTGTGCCACCACCTGCACCCACCTACCTGCTGTGCCACCACCTGCACTCACCTACCTCCTGTGCCACCAGCTGCACCCACCTACCTCCTGTGCCACCACCTGCACCCACCTACCTCCTGTGCCACCAGCTGCACCCACCTACCTGCTGTGCCACCACCTGCACCCACCTACCTCCTGTGCCACCACCTGCACCCACCTACCTGCTGTGCCACCACCTGCACCCACCTACCTCTTGTGCCACCACCTGCACCCACCTACCTGCTGTGCCACCTGCACCCACCTACCTCCTGTGCCACCACCTGCACCCACCTACCTCCTGTGCCACCACCTGCACCCACCTACCTCCTGTGCCACCACCTGCACCCACCTACCTGCTGTGCCACCACCTGCACCCACCTACCTCCTGTGCCACCACCTGCACCCACCTGCCTCCTGTGCCACCACCTGCACTCACCTACCTCCTGTGCCACCACCTGCACCCACCTACCTCCTGTGCCACCACCTGCACCCACCCACCTCCTGTGCCACCACCTGCACCCACCTACCTGCTGTGCCACCACCTGCACCCACCTACCTCCTGTGCCACCACCTGCACCCACCTACCTCCTGTGCCACCACCTGCACCCACCTACCTCCTGTGCCACCACCTGCACCCACCTACCTCCTGTGCCACCACCTGCACCCACCTACCTGCTGAGCCACCACCTGCACCCACCTACCTCCTGTGCCACCACCTGCACCCACCTACCTCCTGTGCCACCACCTGCACCCACCTACCTGCTGTGCCACCACCTGCACCCACCTACCTCTTGTGCCACCACCTGCACCCACCTACCTGCTGTGCCACCACCTGCACCCACCTACCTCCTGTGCCACCACCTGCACCCACCTACCTCCTGTGCCACCACCTGCACCCACCTACCTCCTGTGCCACCACCTGCACCCACCTACCTCCTGTGCCACCACCTGCACCCACCTACCTCCTCAGTGACTTACCTCCAGGGTGGTGGTCCAGACGGGTTGGTGGTCTTTGCTGTTCCAGAGGTGGACCATCTTGTCATGGCCGCAGGTCAGGAATAGATCCTGGCTCGGATGGCAGCAGAGACCCCACAGCTCATCCGTGTGACCCTAAAGGGGTACAAAGCAGAGGCTGGGCGTCATGTGACCACAGTGACCGCCGCCCACCCCGCGGGGCCGCACACACACCTACCTGGACCAGACAGGTGAGGCCGCTCTCCAGGTTCCCGCTCATCACACAGTTCTTTGTGGTGCCGACATATAGGGTGTCCCCTCCGCGCCCCTCTGCGATGGTCCGGACCGGTCCCAAGCACTCGGGGATCTGGAGGTACAACATAGCGCCAACATAGTTCATAGCGCCTCACATCACATCACACTGCAGTGCATCGCCATAGCGCCAACATAGTCCATAGCGCCTCACATGACCCCGCCCCCACATCACACTGCGGTGCATCGCCATAGCGCCAACATAGTCCATAGCGCCTCACATGACCCCGCCCCCACATCACACTGCAGTGCATCGCCATAGCGCCAACATAGTCCATAGCGCCTCACATGACCCCGCCCCCACATCACACTGCGGTGCATCGCCATAGCGCCAACATAGTCCATAGCGCCTCACATGACCCCGCCCCCACATCACACTGCGGTGCATCGCCATAGCGCCAACATAGTCCATAGCGCCTCACATCACACTGCGGTGCATCGCCATAGCGCCAACATAGTCCATGGCGCCTCACATGACCCCGCCCCCACATCACACTGCGGTGCATCGCCATAGCGCCAACATAGTCCATAGCGCCTCA
Organism: Gastrophryne carolinensis; assembly: GCA_027917425.1. Lineage (NCBI taxonomy): Eukaryota > Metazoa > Chordata > Amphibia > Anura > Microhylidae > Gastrophryne > Gastrophryne carolinensis. Next base: position 15,113 of record JAQIHN010000011.1, on the reverse strand, counting down.
CATGACCCCGCCCCCACATTACACTGCGGTGCATTGCCAGAGCGCCAACATAGTCCATAGCGCCTCGCATGACCCCGCCCCCACATCACACTGCGGTGCATCGCCATAGCGCCAACATAGTCCATAGCGCCTCACATGACCCCGCCCCCACATCACACACTGGGGGTAATTCAGACATGGCGAGCTGCCCCATCCCCAGTGCAGCCATCACATCCTGGGGCCCTCAGAATGTGGTCCCTCCTCCATCTTACCCGGGTCTCTCGCACTTTCTTGTACTCTCGGTCCCACAGGATGACTCTGCCATCTTTGCCGCCCCCTGAGAGGAGCGTGCCGTCCCGACACACGCACAGCGCAAAGATTCCGCCATCATGGGCCCCGCACACAGCCTGCGAGATGCGGTGACTTCCTGCAAGAGACACGTCTGTTACACTCTCCAAGGATGTGTCTGGATTAGGCTGCTCAGGGGAGGGGCCAGGATCAGCATCCTCTATAATGAATGAGAAGTGGGGCAGGCGCTGCTCGGGGGAGGGGCCAGGATCAGCATCCTCTATAATGAATGAGAAGTGAGGCAGGTGCTGCTCGGGGGAGGGGCCAGGATCAGCATCCTCTATAATGAATGAGAAGTGAGGCAGGTGCTGCTCGGGGGAGGGGCCAGGATCAGCATCCTCTATAATGAATGAGAAGTAAGGCAGGTGCTGCTCGGGGGAGGGGCCAGGATCAGCATCCTCTATAATGGATGAGATGTGTGGCAGGCACTGCTCAGGGGAGGGGCCAGGATCAGCATCCTCTATAATGAATGAGAAGTAAGGCAGGTGCTGCTCGGGGGAGGGGCCAGGATCAGCATCCTCTATAATGAATGAGAAGTGAGGCAGGTGCTGCTCGGGGGAGGGGCCAGGATCAGCATCCTCTATAATGGATGAGATGTGTGGCAGGCACTGCTCAGGGGAGGGGCCAGGATCAGCATCCTCTATAATGGATGAGATGTGTGGCAGGCACTGCTCAGGGGAGGGGCCAGGATCAGCATCCTCTATAATGGATGAGAAGTGGGGTAGGTGCTGCTCGGGGGAGGGGCCAGGATCAGCATCCTCTATAATGGATGAGAAGTGGGGCAGGTGCTGCTCGGGGGAGGGGCCAGGATCAGCATCCTCTATAATGGATGAGAAGTGAGGCAGGTGCTGCTCAGGGGAGGGGCCAGGATCAGCATCCTCTATAATGGATGAGAAGTGGGGCAGGTGCTGCTCAGGGGAGGGGCCAGGATCAGCATCCTCTATAATGGATGAGAAGTGGGGCAGCTGCTGCTCGGGGGAGGGGCCAGGATCAGCATCCTCTATAATGGATGAGAAGTGGGGCAGGCGCTGCTCAGGGGAGGGGCCAGGATCAGCATCCTCTATAATGGATGAGAAGTGGGGCAGGCGCTGCTTAGGGGAGGGGCCAGGATCAGCATCCTCTATAATAAATGAGAAATGGAGGAGGGTCCTGACCACCATATACTCAGTTATGAGACCTGTAACAGGAGTGGGGTAGGTTGCTCGGGGGAGGGGCCAGGTTCATCAATAATATTGGCAAGTGTAGAAGGGGCTTGCCTCCATATACCTAGAGACCTGTATCATAAAAGAGCAGGCTGCTCGGGGGAGGGGCTAGGCTGAGACCCCTCAGATACCCTAAGCCCCTCCCAGTCCTCACCTTTACCCCAGACAAAGAGGTTTCCATTAGAGTCTCCAGTGATCACGTCTCCGTTCTCAGCGAAGGCCACACACAGGACGAAACGCGGCTTCTCGTGTTTCTATGGAGGGAAGGGCCCAGGGTTAGGATGGCACTTCTCTAGGCCTGTGGCCCCTGGTGGTAGGTTCTATTTGCCCCAGCTGCTGGGTAAGCGGTGCACACAGAGTAGCACAATGGTCCCCGGAGGACCCTAACCCCTGATTTGGATCATGCCCCCGCCATCTTACCTCAAACACCCCCTGCCTCTTGCTGAGGGTGGCGGTTCCTCCTGCGGCCCCGGCCCCTGTGGCCCCCTCCAGGCTCCAGTAGTAGAGCTGAGACTTCCCGCAGGTGATGACCAGGTTGGGTTCTGTGGGGTGGAAGATGGCGGCCAGCACCGGCTCCGTGGAACACTGCGAATGGACAGAAGGGTCAGCGGGTGATGTCGCCCCAAAAAACATTCAGGTCTGACCACCGGGGGGCGCTTACCTTCACTTCAGTCACTTTCAGCTCCTTCTGCCACTGCCACACGGACAGGACGTGGTCCCCGGACTCATCACAGGCGCACAAGTGGCTGCCGCCGTCCTGCGGGGGCGAGAAACAGGGGGGGGGGGGTCACCAGAGGAGGCCCCCGTGGTTTAAATACTCAGCCGTCACCAGAGGGGCCCCCCGTGGTTTAAATACTAAGCTGTGGCCAGAGGGGCCCCCGTGGCCTAGATGCTCAGCCGCCGACAGAGGGGGGCCCCCGTGGCCCAGACACCCCCCGCGGCCCCAGACCGGAGGGGCCCCAGACACCCAGCCGCCGCCAGAGGGGCCCCCGTGGACCAGACACCTCTGGCGGCCACAGACCGTGGGGGCCCCAGACACTCAGCCCTCGCCGGAGGGGCTCCCAGGACCAGACGCTCAGCCGGCGCCAGAGGGGCCCCAGACACTTACCGCCTTGGAGAAGCTCAGACACGTCACGGCCCTGTCAAAGTGTCCCACGCCGAGGACATGAAGGGTGTTCAGGCTGACCGAGTGCCAGATCCGGACATGGGGGGGCAGCGCCTGGGGTAAGTAACACAGATTAGGTGGAAGCAGAGACACTGACCGAGCAGAGAAAGATGCATTGTGGGTAACACCTGACCACATGGCCCCAGCAGCCTTTGCATTCTGGGTACTCACCTTGCCATCCTGGGAGTTGCTGGCCACTTGCCCGCTGGCGATGGTGACGGAGTCAGGGTGGACGGCGAGGCTGCGGGGGAGGGGCACAAGTTATTATGCTGCAGAGACACATGACCCAGCACCAATCACACGGCTGCGCTCCTCACCTCTTTATATCATCGGTGTGACCCCTGTAATGTCGCTGGGTGCCGGCCGCGGGGTCGTACAGGACGCAAACCGCCGCTGTGAAGTACAGAAGCTCCCCGGACGGGAGGATGAAGAGATTGCTGCGGCAGTCCCGGCCTCTGTACCCGTATCTGTGCAGCACTCGGGTTAAGGGCTGTAAGGAAACACTGACAGGCTGCTCGGGGGAGGGACCAAGCTCAGTAGCCTGATGAAGTAGGTGATGTGCCCACGGAACGCGTGGCTCCTGGTGTGGTAGGCGGTGGGAGACTTCACACATGTTATTTTCATGATACCTTGGATTTATTTCTGGTGATGTTTTTTGTAATAGATTTGTGATATTATTTTTTTTAAATATATAGATTTTATAGTGATCCGGATCATAGGCAGGATTTGCACATGTTTAGTACTTTATAAATATATAGATTTTATAGTGATCCGGATTATAGGCGGGATTTGCACATGTTTAGTTCTTTATAAATATATAGATTTTATAGTGATCCGGATCATAGGCAGGATTTGCACATGTTTAGCACTTTATAAATATATAGATTTTATAGTGATCCGGATCATAGGCAGGATTTGCACATGTTTAGTACTTTATAAATATATAGATTTTATAGTGATCCGGATCACAGGTAGGATTTGCACATGTTTAGTACTTTATAAATATATAGATTTTATAGTGATCCGGATCATAGGCAGGATTTGCACATGTTTAGCACTTTATAAATATATAGATTTTATAGTGATCCGGATCATAGGCAGGATTTGCACGTTTAGCACTTTATAAATATATAGATTTTATAGTGATCCGGATCATAGGCAGGATTTGCACATGTTTAGTACTTTATAAATATATAGATTTTATAGTGATCCGGATCATAGGCAGGATTTGCACATGTTTAGTACTTTATAAATATATAGATTTTATAGTGATCCGGATCATAGGCAGGATTTGCACATGTTTAGTATTATATAAATATATAGATTTTATAGTGATCCGGATCATAGGCAGGATTTGCACATGTTTAGTATAAATATATAGATTTTATAGTGATCCGGATCATAGGCAGGATTTGCACATGTTTAGTTCTTTATAAATATATAGATTTTATAGTGATCCGGATCATAGGCAGGATTTGCACATGTTTAGTACTTTATAAATATATAGATTTTATAGTGATCCGGATCATAGGCAGGATTTGCACATGTTTAGCACTTTATAAATATATAGATTTTATAGTGATCCGGATCATAGGCAGGATTTGCACATGCTCAGTTGCACTGTTGGAACACTATGTTGAATGATTTTAGCACATATATATATATAGGCATTTGATACCAATTACTGTGGTGAGACTCTCCCCATCACCTACACACCTTTATGTCGGTTTGTCCTGTGTGTTATTGTCCCATTTATGTTTTTTTTAAGGGATTTAATAAAAATGTATTTTTTGATCATTTTATGAGTTGAGAGTTGCCTCCCTACATACTTTTTTGGGGCCAAGCTCAGTATTCTCTATAACGAGAACCTTATCTCTAATGGTTAATAGGTGGGCTGGCTGCTCAGGGGAGGGGCCAAGCTCAGTATATTCTATAATGAGAACCTTTTTCTCTAATGGTTAATAGGTGAGCTGGCTGCTCAGGGGAGGGGCCGAGCTCAGTATACTCTGCAATGAGAACCTTTTTCTCTAATGGTTAATAGGTGGGCTGGCTGCTCGGGGGAGGGGCCGAGCTCAGTATTCTCTATAATGAGTACCTTATCTCTAATGGTTAATAGGTGGGCTTGGGCAGGCTCGGTATTCTCTATATTGTAAACCACATCACCAATAATGGGAAGCGAGGGGGGCAAGCTGCTCGGAGGAAGAGCCGGGCTAAGCAACTCTGAGATCCTTTATCGTCTATAATAGCTGAGGTGTGTGACAGACTGCTCAGGGGAGGGACCATACTCCACATCACCCAATATGGATAACTAGTGGACAGGATGCTCAGGGGAGGGGCTAGGCTTTACAGGGATACCTGTAGCATCTATATTAGATGAGCAGTGTCCAATCTTAAAATGTTCTATTTCGAAGCACGGATCATCTACAGTGGATGGGTGGGGCTGCAGGCAGCTCAGGGGAGGGGCTGGCCACAGTAATTTCTTGTAATGGGACCATAATCATCTAATGGAAAGGGAGTGGCCCCGGGCTGCTCAGGAGAGAAGCTGGGGTCGTATATTGAGACCTGTATCAAGTGTGGCAGGCTGCTGAGGGGGAAGGGCCACAACCAGCAGGAGAAGGAGGGGCTGAGCTACTTGATTATGAAACCTGTAACAGGCGTGAGACAAGCTGCTCAGGGGAAGGGCCAGGTTCAGCATCCTCTCTAATGGTGACTGAGTGGAGGAGGGGCCGAGCTCCACATACCCGAGACCTGTATCAGGATTGGATCAGGCTGCTCTAGGGAGGGGCTAGGCACAGTATACACTATTCTAGATAAGGAGCGAGACCAGCTGCTCAGGGGAAGGGCCAGGTTAAGCATTCTCTCTAATGGTGACTAAGTGGGGGAGGGGCCTTATACCTTGAGACCTTTATCAGGACTGGATCAGGCTGCTCAGGGGAGGGAGCCAAATATTATATACTCTGTATTAGTTAAGGAGAAGGACAAGCTGCTTGGGGGAGGGGCCAAGTGTCATATTTTCTATAACAGATAAGGAGTGGGACAAGCTGCTCAGGGGAAGGGCTGGGTTAAGCACACTCTCTAATGGTGGCCGAGTGGAGGAGGGGCCGAGCTCCATATACCTTGAGACCTGTGTCAGGAATGGATCAGGCTACTCGGGGGAGGGGCCAAGCATCATATTTTCTCTAACAGATAAGGAGTGGGACAAGCTGCTCAGGGGAAGGGCTGGGTTCAGCATACTCTTCAATGGTGGCCGAGTGGAGGAGGGACCGAGCGCCATGAGATCTGTATCAGGAGTGGATCAGGCTGCTCGGGGGAGGGAACCAAATATTATACTATATTAGATAAGGAAAAGGACAAGCTGCTCGGAAGAGGGGCCAAGCATCATTTTCAATAACCGATAAGGAGTGGGACAAAAATACTCAGGGGAAGGGCCGGGTTCAGCATCCTCTCTAATGGTGGCCGAGTGGAGGAGGGGCCGAGCCCCATATACCTTGAGATCTGTATCAGGCTGCTCGGGGGAGGGGCTAGGCACAGTATACACTATTCTAGATAAGGAGTGAGACCAGCTGCTCAGGGGAAGGGCCAGGTTAAGCATTCTCTCTAATGGTGGGTAAGTGGAGGAGAGGGCCAAGCTCCATACACTTCAGACCTGTATCAAGAGTGGATCAGGCTGCTCGGGGGAGGGGCTAAGTGTAAAATAAATGACATTAGATAAGGAGTAGGACAAGCTGCTCAGGGGAAGGGCCAGGTTCAGCATTCTCTCTAATGGTGGCCGAGTGGAGGAGGGGCCGAGCTCCATATACCTTGGAGACCTGTGTCAGGAATGGATCAGGCTGCTCGGGGGAGGGAGCCAAATACTATATACTATATTAGATAAGGAAAAGCTGCTCAGGGGAGGGGCCAAGTATCATATACTCTATAATAGATAAGGAGTGGGACAAGCTGCTCAGGGGAAGGGCCAGGTTCAGCATTCTCTCTAATGGTGACTAAGTGGAGGAGGGGCCAAGCTCTATATACCTTGAGACCTGTATCAGGACTGGGTCAGGCTCCTCGGGGGAGGGGCTAGCCGCAGTATATTGTACAATGAATGACAGGATACACCCATTCCAGCTGCAGCTCTCTGCCGGGAAGCTCTCCCTTGGCATCGATGTTGTAAGATGCCACCAGCGAGTCGGGAACGTAGAGCGGCACAGAGCGCCCCCGCAGGTAGAGCTTCACCACCCCCTCATCTGCCGAGACACAGGAAGTGAGTGTGGGAGGACACACAATGGCACTGTGAGTGTACAGCACAGGAGTGTGGGAGGACACACAGACACACAATGGCACTGAGTGTACAGCACAGGAGTGTGGGAAGACACACAGACACACAATGACACTGTGAGTGTACAGCACAGGAGTGTGGGAGGACACACAGACACACAATGGCACTGTGAGTGTACAGCACAGGAGTGTGGGAGGACACACAGACACACAATGGCACTGTGAGTGTACAGCACAGGAGTGTGGGAAGACACACAGACACACAATGACACTGTGAGTGTACAGCACAGGAGTGTGGGAAGACACACAGACACACAATGACACTGTGAGTGTACAGCACAGGAGTGTGGGAGGACACACAGACACACAATGGCACTGTGAGTGTACAGCACAGGAGTGTGGGAAGACACACAGACACACAATGGCACTGTGAGTGTACAGCACAGGAGTGTGGGAGGACACACAGACACACAATGGCACTGTGAGTGTACAGCACAGGAGTGTGGGAAGACACACAGACACACAATGACACTGTGAGTGTACAGCACAGGAGTGTGGGAGGACACACAGACACACAATGGCACTGTGAGTGTACAGCACAGGAGTGTGGGAGGACACACAGACACACAATGGCACTGTGAGTGTACAGCACAGGAGTGTGGGAGGACACACAGACACACAATGACACTGTGAGTGTACAGCACAGGAGTGTGGGAGGACACACAGACACACAATGGCACTGAGTGTACAGCACAGGAGTGTGGGAAGACACACAGACACACAATGACACTGAGTGTACAGCACAGGAGTGTGGGAGGACACACAGACACACAATGACACTGTGAGTGTACAGCACAGGAGTGTGGGAGGACACACAGACACACAATGGCACTGTGAGTGTACAGCACAGGAGTGTGGGAAGACACACAGACACACAATGACACTGTGAGTGTACAGCACAGGAGTGTGGGAAGACACACAGACACACAATGGCACTGTGAGTGTACAGCACAGGAATGTGGGAGGACACACAGACACACAATGACACTGTGAGTGTACAGCACAGGAGTGTGGGAAGACACACAGACACACAATGGCACTGTGAGTGTACAGCACAGGAGTGTGGGAAGACACACAGACACACAATGACACTGTGAGTGTACAGCACAGGAGTGTGGGAGGACACACAGACACACAATGGCACTGAGTGTACAGCACAGGAGTGTGGGAAGACACACAGACACACAATGACACTGTGAGTGTACAGCACAGGAGTGTGGGAGGACACACAGACACACAATGACACTGTGAGTGTACAGCACAGGAGTGTGGGAAGACACACAATGACACTGAGTGTACAGCACAGGAGTGTGGGAAGACACACAATGACACTGAGTGTACAGCACAGGAGTGTGGGAAGACACACAGACACACAATGACACTGAGTGTACAGCACAGGAGTGTGGGAAGACACACAGACACACAATGACACTGTGAGTGTACAGCACAGGAGTGTGGGAAGACACACAGACACACAATGACACTGAGTGTACAGCACAGGAGTGTGGGAAGACACACAATGACACTGAGTGTACAGCACAGGAGTGTGGGAAGACACACAGACACACAATGACACTGAGTGTACAGCACAGGAGTGTGGGAAGACACACAGACACACAATGACACTGAGTGTACAGCACAGGAGTGTGGGAAGACACACAGACACACAATGGCACTGAGTGTACAGCACAGGAGTGTGGGAAGACACACAGACACACAATGACACTGAGTGTACAGCACAGGAGTGTGGGAAGACACACAGACACACAATGGCACTGTGAGTGTACAGCACAGGAGTGTGGGAGGACACACAGACACACAATGGCACTGTGAGTGTACAGCACAGGAGTGTGGGAGGACACACAGACACACAATGGCACTGTGAGTGTACAGCACAGGAGTGTGGGAGGACACACAGACACACAATGGCACTGAGTGTACAGCACAGGAGTGTGGGAAGACACACAGACACACAATGACACTGTGAGTGTACAGCACAGGAGTGTGGGAAGACACACAGACACACAATGACACTGAGTGTACAGCACAGGAGTGTGGGAAGACACACAGACACACAATGACACTGAGTGTACAGCACAGGAGTGTGGGAGGACACACAGACACACAATGACACTGTGAGTGTACAGCACAGGAGTGTGGGAGGACACACAGACACACAATGACACTGTGAGTGTACAGCACAGGAGTGTGGGAGGACACACAGACACACAATGGCACTGTGAGTGTACAGCACAGGAGTGTGGGAGGACACACAGACACACAATGGCACTGAGTGTACAGCACAGGAGTGTGGGAAGACACACAGACACACAATGACACTGTGAGTGTACAGCACAGGAGTGTGGGAAGACACACAGACACACAATGACACTGTGAGTGTACAGCACAGGAGTGTGGGAGGACACACAGACACACAATGGCACTGAGTGTACAGCACAGGAGTGTGGGAAGACACACAGACACACAATGACACTGTGAGTGTACAGCACAGGAGTGTGGGAAGACACACAGACACACAATGACACTGAGTGTACAGCACAGGAGTGTGGGAAGACACACAGACACACAATGACACTGAGTGTACAGCACAGGAGTGTGGGAGGACACACAGACACACAATGACACTGTGAGTGTACAGCACAGGAGTGTGGGAGGACACACAGACACACAATGGCACTGTGAGTGTACAGCACAGGAGTGTGGGAAGACACACAGACACACAATGACACTGAGTGTACAGCACAGGAGTGTGGGAAGACACACAGACACACAATGACACTGTGAGTGTACAGCACAGGAGTGTGGGAAGACACACAGACACACAATGACACTGAGTGTACAGCACAGGAGTGTGGGAAGACACACAGACACACAATGACACTGAGTGTACAGCACAGGAGTGTGGGAGGACACACAGACACACAATGACACTGTGAGTGTACAGCACAGGAGTGTGGGAGGACACACAGACACACAATGACACTGTGAGTGTACAGCACAGGAGTGTGGGAGGACACACAGACACACAATGGCACTGTGAGTGTACAGCACAGGAGTGTGGGAGGACACACAGACACACAATGACACTGTGAGTGTACAGCACAGGAGTGTGGGAGGACACACAGACACACAATGACACTGAGTGTACAGCACAGGAGTGTGGGAAGACACACAGACACACAATGGCACTGTGAGTGTACAGCACAGGAGTGTGGGAGGACACACAGACACACAATGACACTGTGAGTGTACAGCACAGGAGTGTGGGAAGACACACAGACACACAATGGCACTGTGAGTGTACAGCACAGGAGTGTGGGAAGACACACAGACACACAATGACACTGTGAGTGTACAGCACAGGAGTGTGGGAAGACACACAGACACACAATGACACTGTGAGTGTACAGCACAGGAGTGTGGGAGGACACACAGACACACAATGACACTGTGAGTGTACAGCACAGGAGTGTGGGAGGACACACAGACACACAATGGCACTGAGTGTACAGCACAGGAGTGTGGGAAGACACACAGACACACAATGACACTGTGAGTGTACAGCACAGGAGTGTGGGAGGACACACAGACACACAATGACACTGTGAGTGTACAGCACAGGAGTGTGGGAAGACACACAATGACACTGAGTGTACAGCACAGGAGTGTGGGAAGACACACAATGACACTGGAGTGTACAGCACAGGAGTGTGGGAAGACACACAGACACACAATGACACTGTGAGTGTACAGCACAGGAGTGTGGGAAGACACACAGACACACAATGACACTGAGTGTACAGCACAGGAGTGTGGGAAGACACACAGACACACAATGACACTGTGAGTGTACAGCACAGGAGTGTGGGAGGACACACAGACACACAATGACACTGTGAGTGTACAGCACAGGAGTGTGGGAGGACACACAGACACACAATGACACTGTGAGTGTACAGCACAGGAGTGTGGGAAGACACACAGACACACAATGGCACTGTGAGTGTACAGCACAGGAGTGTGGGAGGACACACAGACACACAATGACACTGTGAGTGTACAGCACAGGAGTGTGGGAAGACACACAGACACACAATGGCACTGTGAGTGTACAGCACAGGAGTGTGGGAAGACACACAGACACACAATGACACTGTGAGTGTACAGCACAGGAGTGTGGGAAGACACACAGACACACAATGGCACTGTGAGTGTACAGCACAGGAGTGTGGGAGGACACACAGACACACAATGACACTGTGAGTGTACAGCACAGGAGTGTGGGAGGACACACAGACACACAATGACACTGTGAGTGTACAGCACAGGAGTGTGGGAAGACACACAGACACACAATGGCACTGTGAGTGTACAGCACAGGAGTGTGGGAAGACACACAGACACACAATGACACTGTGAGTGTACAGCACAGGAGTGTGGGAGGACACACAGACACACAATGACACTGTGAGTGTACAGCACAGGAGTGTGGGAAGACACACAGACACACAATGACACTGTGAGTGTACAGCACAGGAGTGTGGGAGGACACACAGACACACAATGACACTGTGAGTGTACAGCACAGGAGTGTGGGAAGACACACAATGACACTGAGTGTACAGCACAGGAGTGTGGGAAGACACACAATGACACTGAGTGTACAGCACAGGAGTGTGGGAAGACACACAGACACACAATGGCACTGTGAGTGTACAGCACAGGAGTGTGGGAGGACACACAGACACACAATGACACTGAGTGTACAGCACAGGAGTGTGGGAAGACACACAGACACACAATGACACTGTGAGTGTACAGCACAGGAGTGTGGGAAGACACACAGACACACAATGACACTGAGTGTACAGCACAGGAGTGTGGGAAGACACACAGACACACAATGACACTGAGTGTACAGCACAGGAGTGTGGGAAGACACACAGACACACAATGACACTGAGTGTACAGCACAGGAGTGTGGGAGGACACACAGACACACAATGACACTGTGAGTGTACAGCACAGGAGTGTGGGAAGACACACAGACACACAATGACACTGTGAGTGTACAGCACAGGAGTGTGGGAAGACACACAGACACACAATGGCACTGTGAGTGTACAGCACAGGAGTGTGGGAGACACACAGACACACAATGGCACTGTGAGTGTACAGCACAGGAGTGTGGGAGGACACACAGACACACAATGGCACTGTGAGTGTACAGCACAGGAGTGTGGGAGGACACACAGACACACAATGACACTGGAGTGTACAGCACAGGAGTGTGGGAGGACACACAGACACACAATGGCACTGTGAGTGTACAGCACAGGAGTGTGGGAGGACACACAGACACACAATGACACTGAGTGTACAGCACAGGAGTGTGGGAAGACACACAGACACACAATGACACTGTGAGTGTACAGCACAGGAGTGTGGGAAGACACACAGACACACAATGACACTGAGTGTACAGCACAGGAGTGTGGGAAGACACACAGACACACAATGGCACTGAGTGTACAGCACAGGAGTGTGGGAAGACACACAGACACACAATGACACTGTGAGTGTACAGCACAGGAGTGTGGGAAGACACACAGACACACAATGACACTGAGTGTACAGCACAGGAGTGTGGGAAGACACACAGACACACAATGGCACTGAGTGTACAGCACAGGAGTGTGGGAAGACACACAGACACACAATGACACTGTGAGTGTACAGCACAGGAGTGTGGGAGGACACACAGACACACAATGACACTGTGAGTGTACAGCACAGGAGTGTGGGAAGACACACAGACACACAATGACACTGTGAGTGTACAGCACAGGAGTGTGGGAGGACACACAGACACACAATGGCACTGTGAGTGTACAGCACAGGAGTGTGGGAAGACACACAGACACACAATGACACTGTGAGTGTACAGCACAGGAGTGTGGGAGGACACACAGACACACAATGACACTGAGTGTACAGCACAGGAGTGTGGGAAGACACACAGACACACAATGACACTGAGTGTACAGCACAGGAGTGTGGGAGGACACACAGACACACAATGACACTGTGAGTGTACAGCACAGGAGTGTGGGAGGACACACAGACACACAATGGCACTGTGAGTGTACAGCACAGGAGTGTGGGAAGACACACAGACACACAATGACACTGTGAGTGTACAGCACAGGAGTGTGGGAGGACACACAGACACACAATGACACTGAGTGTACAGCACAGGAGTGTGGGAGGACACACAGACACACAATGACACTGAGTGTACAGCACAGGAGTGTGGGAGGACACACAGACACACAATGACACTGAGTGTACAGCACAGGAGTGTGGGAGGACACACAGACACACAATGGCACTGTGAGTGTACAGCACAGGAGTGTGGGAAGACACACAGACACACAATGGCACTGTGAGTGTACAGCACAGGAGTGTGGGAAGACACACAGACACACAATGGCACTGTGAGTGTACAGCACAGGAGTGTGGGAGGACACACAGACACACAATGACACTGAGTGTACAGCACAGGAGTGTGGGAAGACACACAGACACACAATGACACTGAGTGTACAGCACAGGAGTGTGGGAAGACACACAGACACACAATGGCACTGAGTGTACAGCACAGGAGTGTGGGAGGACACACAGACACACAATGACACTGTGAGTGTACAGCACAGGAGTGTGGGAGACACACAGACACACAATGACACTGAGTGTACAGCACAGGAGTGTGGGAAGACACACAGACACACAATGGCACTGTGAGTGTACAGCACAGGAGTGTGGGAGGACACACAGACACACAATGACACTGTGAGTGTACAGCACAGGAGTGTGGGAGGACACACAGACACACAATGACACTGTGAGTGTACAGCACAGGAGTGTGGGAGGACACACAGACACACAATGGCACTGAGTGTACAGCACAGGAGTGTGGGAGACACACAGACACACAATGACACTGTGAGTGTACAGCACAGGAGTGTGGGAGGACACACAGACACACAATGGCACTGTGAGTGTACAGCACAGGAGTGTGGGAAGACACACAGACACACAATGACACTGTGAGTGTACAGCACAGGAGTGTGGGAGGACACACAGACACACAATGGCACTGTGAGTGTACAGCACAGGAGTGTGGGAAGACACACAGACACACAATGGCACTGTGAGTGTACAGCACAGGAGTGTGGGAGACACACAGACACACAATGGCACTGTGAGTGTACAGCACAGGAGTGTGGGAGGACACACAGACACACAATGACACTGTGAGTGTACAGCACAGGAGTGTGGGAGGACACACAGACACACAATGACACTGTGAGTGTACAGCACAGGAGTGTGGGAGACACACAGACACACAATGGCACTGTGAGTGTACAGCACAGGAGTGTGGGAGGACACACAGACACACAATGGCACTGTGAGTGTACAGCACAGGAGTGTGGGAGGACACACAGACACACAATGGCACTGTGAGTGTACAGCACAGGAGTGTGGGAAGACACACAGACACACAATGACACTGAGTGTACAGCACAGGAGTGTGGGAGACACACAGACACACAATGACACTGTGAGTGTACAGCACAGGAGTGTGGGAGGACACACAGACACACAATGCACTGTGAGTGTACAGCACAGGAGTGTGGGAGGACACACAGACACACAATGACACTGAGTGTACAGCACAGGAGTGTGGGAGGACACACAGACACACAATGGCACTGTGAGTGTACAGCACAGGAGTGTGGGAAGACACACAGACACACAATGGCACTGGAGTGTACAGCACAGGAGTGTGGGAAGACACACAGACACACAATGACACTGTGAGTGTACAGCACAGGAGTGTGGGAGGACACACAGACACACAATGACACTGAGTGTACAGCACAGGAGTGTGGGAAGACACACAGACACACAATGGCACTGTGAGTGTACAGCACAGGAGTGTGGGAGGACACACAGACACACAATGACACTGTGAGTGTACAGCACAGGAGTGTGGGAAGACACACAGACACACAATG